>NW_021027221.1:53874-114929 GCF_004153795.1 Camellia sinensis | reverse complement strand
GTTCGGGACCTCTTAACTACCTCCGTTTGCTCCGGTTTTTGGCACACAACTTGTTTCCTCTCCCTAGAGGGACACTGTGGCCCGAGAGACCACCTCCGGTGCCTAACAGCCTGGTTTCGGGGCCCGAGGCCGCATGTTTTGGCCCTCGAACCCTCGTTTTGCATCCGTGTTGGTCCATTTTTGGTAGGGACCCTATTTTCATTGCTAGGGAGGTGGTAGTATGGTGGGAGGCCACCTTTTCTCCTTGGAAACCAGTTTTCTCTTTTTCTCTCTCCTCCAGCCGGTTTTTCTGACAGAAAGCTGGTTTTTCTCACTTTTGAGCCACAATTTCTGGTTTTTCATACCACCATTATGTTGTGCTCATTTGGGAGGCCATCAATATGGGTAGGCCGACCAGTAATTCTTCTTGACCCTTTTGAACCTTGCTAAAAAGCTGGTTTTTCTCTTTCTTGGGTCACATTTTCTGATTTTTCACCATACAGCTGTGTTGCATTCATCTGGGAGGCCACCTTTCTGGGGTGGCCGGCCAGCATTTCTCCTTGAACCTTTTGACCCCTGGTCGGCTGTCCAGGGGGAGTGGCCGGCCGACCATCTTAACTGGTCGGCCTGCTTCCTTCCTGCTTTTTGGTCTCTTTAAGTGTAAGCTAGCTGTGCCAGCTGGAAGCCTCAAAAGTGATCCTCCATACACGTGTATGGAGGATCTTTGAGCTTGGTTTGAAGCTTCTTAGAGAAGCTTTGGCCTCTCTTCTCTATAAAGGGAGGCCTCCTCTTCCATTGCTAGGGTTGAACCCTTTGGTTAGAGCATACATACACTTCCCTCCATATCTCTCTCTTCCAAGTTCCAAAACCCCTTTGTTCTTGCACCATTTACACTACACCTCTTAGCCTACCACCTAAACCATCCATTCAACCACCTTGGGACTGATTTTCAGAGGTTGAGAGCTCACTTTCTTGGTCCAGAAGTTGCTGCATTGTTGTGCTACAAGGGTAAGTCTCCATTTCCCCCATTTTGACATTATTTTGCTCCGTTCTTTAGCCATATTTTCAAGAATTTTTGAACTTCGACATAAACTGAAAAAAGTCTTATTTTGATCTTCTAAACATGTTTGTTTAAGAACTTTTTTCTGTTTGGGGACATCTTCCCCCTTGTATACTCCATTTCCTCATGTTTAGGGCTATGCATTAGAGCATTTGCATTGGCCTTGGTTTGGCCTTTTGGCCACTGAAATCCAATAGATTTTCAGTGGCCAATATGTGTTTTTGAGCTTCAAAATCAGAGAGGGGTGACCCTCTCACCCCTTGTTCTCTTTACTAGCATTGTTGGCCTTCCAAAGGGGCTCCATCTTGCATGTTGTGGAGTCACATTTCAGGCCCTATTTTGTGTGTTTTAAGGTCTACCTTGACTCTGTCCGGAGCCTCTTTGGCCATATTTTATGTCTATGATACATGTGTAGAACAATCCCACTCAAGGCCTTTCAAAGGGTCTTTCATTTGCATGCTTCCTAGGTTGATTTCAGGGCCTTTTTTGTGAGTTTTAGGGTTGTCATAACCTATTTCCAAAGGTGGTTTTGCCATCATTTATGTCCATTATGTATGTGTAGAGTAACCCTCTTATTGGCCTTTCAAAGGAGCCCATCATTTTTGCATGCATTGACTGAGTTTCAGTGGTTATTTGGGTATATTTTGACATGGCATAAATTTGTTTTTGGCTGGTTTGGTGAGCCCTCATATGCTTCAATAGTTGTAGAACAACTCATGGTTCACTAGCTTTCTTTGCATGCTTTGTTGGACCTTGATTTTAGCACATTTTTGGCCATGCCTTAAACTGATATTGTGCTTATTTTGGACTGCCCTAGCTCTGTTTTTGGGTCTCATGGTTGAATGATGTTGGTTTTGCATGCTTGTAGTTCAATACCCGTGCTTAACTTTGAGTTTTGAGGTTCATTCCATGCATATACTGAGGTGTGTTCATGTTTTGGAACCATTATATATCATATTTCAGAGCTTGTATCAATGCCATATTGCCATGTTTTGCACTCCTTAAATGCGTTTGAGAGTCGGGCTTGTATGCCTCATTTACCGACCATTGAATGAGCTCCATTTCGTTGCATTCCGAACCATCATTTTAGGCCATTTCCCCACTGTTTTAGACCTGCCTAGGGTCTGTTTGGGGTTGACTTTGCCATCAGTGCATTGTTTTGGGTACCTCTAGAGTAATGCACTTCACTAGTTTCGGTACCCGGGCCCCCTAACTTGCATTGTGTGCCATGTTTGCATGTTTCGGGACCATTTTGTATCATGTTTCAGAGCTGGAATTTGTGTGTTTGAATGCCATATTGTATCATTTTCTATGCTTTGGTAGAGTGGCATTTGATGCCTTAGGATCGATCCCTTGCATCGTGCATGTTTGTATGTGTTTCGGTTGTCTCATTTCCATCATATGGCCACTGATGTGAGTGTGGCTGAGGTCCACTCATGTTGGTGTAAGTCCATCCGAGTGACGGAACGTGTCTCAATTCCCAGTCACCGACACTCCGGATTATCCATGATGGAGTTTAGGTTTTATTGTGTTTATATGTGCATTCATTCTATATTGAGTTGCACAATTCGACCCCTCGGCCATCATGCATCGATATGCGTGATTGGTGACACGAGGATCGAGGCATGCATACATCTGTGAAAATACATTGCTATGCCCCTTTCCTGCTCTCTGTTGCAACAAATCAAGAATCAGCAACCTTCCGGAGCTTGGCACGCTTTCCAAGAATAAACTGCAAAACAGAGGCCAATTGGGGCATCCCAGTGGATTTCCGCGCAAGGCAGCCCAAGCATACATCATTCATCAGAGTCGAGGCAGTCCCTAGCTTGCATGCTAGTTTACAGCTTTCCTAGTTAAATTTGTAAATTAATTAGGATTTTTGTATTTATTCGGACTGTAGTATTTGGGACTGTATATTATTTTATTCGGACACTCTGTGCGAGGGCACAACTGTAATAAGTGTGCTCGCGTGTGATGTATGTCTTCCAACCCCACGTCTTTTCTCCCTTTTATTTACCCGCTTATGATGGTTAGATTAGGGCATGTTTCAATTAGCATACTTATGCTTGCATGTTTGCATCATTCATTTATATTGCATGCACCAGACTCGGCGCATCATACTAACTGCATTGTATCTCAATTTTGAGTTGAATACTTGTTAGCTGTAGCATTTCACATGTCATTTTAGAATAGCAGAGCCTATTGTAGTTGCATTTTTGCATATGTTGCATTAGGTATTTCTATATAGTTAGGATCATGCATGGATTTCTAACATAGCTTCTGTTTTGGCTTGGAGTACTCGGTAAGTACTTATGCTTTAGCATCCTTGCATGCGTGTGAGTGACTGCCATGATAGCATGCTTGCCATGAGGCTATGCGCTTATGTGATAGATCTGCCTGAATGCCTGTGGGTGAAGGTTGGGTTATTTGGATTGGAACAATTCATCAATTGTGAGTTTTAAGCCCACTTGAGAGTGGCAAATCATCTTGTTTTCTAAGCCACCTGAGGGTGGCAAATCTATATTTTAGCCTACTTGCGAGTAGCAAACCGTTTTTTGAAACAAACATGAAATGTTTTGTTCCAATTCAGGCGATCCCGTCTATACTTGTATGATGTGCGCATCACATAGTAAATCTAGGTTAATAACCGGAATAAGAACGCATAATGTTTTCAAAACTAGATATCATGGTTAGTAGAGGCCGATCTTTGATCGGGCGAGCGGGGGTGCTCACGAAGTGACCTTCCCCAATAGTACCCAAGTTCCCAAGCCGCGACAACTTTGGTGATGACAGACACGTGGCCTTAGGCAACTAGTCAGGGTTTCCTAAATTTCCCAAAATAAAATATTTAGGTAGCGACTTTGTATCTGACAAAGCAGCCCATGTTTGGCACTTCTTTAAAAAAAAATATGTTTTCAAAAACGATTTGCCGGATTTGGACTCTTTGATGATTCATCGGTCTTGCATTGCACGAAACAAACATGAAATGTTTTGTTCCAATTCAGGCGATCCAGTCTATACTTGTATGATGTGCGCATCACATAGTAAATCTAGGCTAATAACCGGAATAAGAACGCATAATGTTTTCAAAACTAGATATCATGGTTAGTAGAGGCCGATCTTTGATCGGGCGAGTGGGGGTGCTCACGAAGTGACCTTCCCCAATAGTACCCAAGTTCCCGAGCCGAGGCAACTTTGGTGATGACAGACACGTGGCCTTAGGCAACTAGTCAGGATTTCCTAAATTTCCCAAAATAAAATATTTAGGTAGCGACTTTGTATCTGGCAAAGCAGTCCATGTTTGGCACTTCTTTAAAAAAAAAATCTGTTTTCAAAAACGATTTGCCGGATTTGGACTCTTTGATGATTCATCGGTCATACATTGCACTCCGCGAGATTAGATACAGGACCGTGACACAAATTGAGTCCAAACTGTAGTGAGGCCCAATGGCGCGTCTACAATTACCTTTTGGAGCTCTGTTAACCAAAATTTTCAAAGCTTATCATGTCAATCTTGTAGGTGAAGCAGATGTGAATATCAATTCACCAATTTCAGAGTATACACTGACCCGAGCTAGTGGCGCTGACAACTTATTGGGATCTATTAATGTTGCAAATACACCAATAGCTGATTATCCCGAAAACCCCAATGACAATGTCATGCCACCAAATCAACAACTCCAATATTGGACTGATTATTTGGCGCTGGAACAAGGATGACACAATCAGCTCGTACAATGGGAACAACAAATGGAGAATCAGTTCAATGCATTGGGTAATTGGTTTGATACATTTGTTGCTACTCAGAACTCACTAATTCAACAATTTGGTGAGTTTCATGTAGACATCGAAAAACGTGATGAAGTGACAAGCAACCGCATTGATCAGATTGACCATCGAGTGACTTAGGTCTACCATCACTACTTCCCTCCACTTACACCACCACCTGACAATGACGCTTAATTTGTTTCGATGAGCGATTAAATAGTTGATGCATATTATGGTTTTTAATTGTGTTGCAGATGTACTCGTACTTTATGTTCTTACTTGTTTGTTTCCTTTTCTTTCTTTCTTAATTTTTTGGTCCATGGATGTAAGCACCATTTATCATTGTATTTTGTTTGTGTTTGTGTTTGTGTTTGTGTTTGTGTTTGTGTTTGTGTTTTTTTTTTTTTTTCCGTATAATTTACTACTGTCTGTTTTTATTTTTAAATGATGCACCTATCTATTTATTTTTTTTTGTTTTCTATTTTCCTTTTTTTTCATGAGAAAACAGAGAGTTATAACCCCCCCCCCCTCCAAAAAAAAAAAAAAAAAAAAAACACTGTTAACCAAACTCTTCTTAAAATTTAATTGAAAAAATTAATTAATAACAAAAAAAAATAACAGTTATAACCAAACTTTGCCCTTCACTGTTACAAAACTTTTCAGTAAAATTTAAAATAAAATAATATTAATTAGTAACTATATACCAGTTATAAAATATTTAATAAAATAACACTATTAGCTTAACTCTATTAGTAAAATTTTCAGTAAAATAACAGTTATAACAAAAAAATATTAAATAAGAAAATATTCAATAAAATTTAAATTGAATTAAATGTAACAAAAATAACTATTAGTATTTTACCCATTAAATTTTCATGAGAAGTTTCTAAAAATATGTAACTTGTGCGTAGCACCTAATTATAGGTATGGGAATGTACGTCTGATTTATAAATTGGTATCGCATTTGATATTACGTAACCTTTCCGAATAAGTCACTTTTTTTTTTTAACATTAAATATACAACAAAAATATGTCCACAATCATATTTTGGTTCCTAAATTATGGTTGATTTTTTTTTTTTTACTTTTTTAATGCATTAGTGCTATTAGTGGTGATGTTTTTAGTGGGATGAATCATTGTTGTTTATAAATTGGTATCGCATTTGATATTACGTAACCTTTCTGAATAAGTCACTTTTTTTTTAATATTAAATATACAACAAAAATATGTCCACAATCATATTTTGGTTCCTAAATTATGGTTGATTTGTTAGAACATCAACGGGGTAGATGAATTTTAACATGTTTTTTTTTTTAATATTTATGTTTTATTGAAATATTTTAATATGTTACAACAAAAATAATTTTTTAAAAATTATGGTTGATTATGTAGAACACCAACAGGGTAGATGAATTTTAAAATGTTTTTTTTTAAAATAATTTTGTTTTACTGAAATATTTTAATATTTTACAACAAAATTATTTTTTTTAAATTATGGTTTATTTTGTAGAACACTAATGGGATAGATGAATTTTAAAAAATATATTTTTTATAATAATTTTTTTAGACTGAAATATCTTAATACGTTTGCCAAATTGAGTAAAGATTTCATTATAAAACTTAGAGATGATGGAAGGCAAATCAGATCTTTGTTTCATTAAAAACAACCAAGTCATCTACCACCAACAAAAGTACAATAGCCTGAGGTGGAACGGCGGTCAGTCGTATTACCAGCCCAATCAGCATCACTGAAGCCAGCGACAGACAAGGAGGAAGATGGGCGATAGAGCAACCCCCGACCTGGAGCACGCTTTAAGTATTGCAAGATGCGACATACAACCACGAAATGGGGTTGGCGGGGAGCATGCATAAACTGACTGACCACACCCACAGCACAGGTAATATCTGGACGAGTGACAGTGAGATGTATTAACTTGCCAACCAACCGACGATAACGACCAATATCAGGAAAGAAGTCGTCAGTGTCACCAGCAAGCTTGACACTAGAATCCATTTTTAAATATATAAATATATATATATATATATATTTAATATTTTCAAATGTTTTGCACATTAAAAAAAAAAAGAAATCGAATGTAATAATACACACAATACTACAAAATTCACATTATTTCTTTACATCACAAATCTACCCATGGCCAACATGATTTTGCCACTTAGCAGTAGCAATTGTATCCCTGAAGTTCGATTGGTACGTTAACCCATGTTGTGATATGTCAACATAGTCACTTAGTCTCCAACAAACCCGTCTCCTGCCGCTTTTGCTGCCATTTCATTATCAGCTTCCATGAAGAATGGGTCCATAACTACATGCAAACGGATCCAATTGTACACTGTACAACATGCAATCACGAGGGGTCATTGTCTTGTGAACTTGTAATTTAGCATGGACCGCAATATTGGAAAGTGCTTCTTCAGAACACCAAATGTTCTTTCTATGACATTGCGTAACGACGAATGTCGATGGTTAAACAATTTGGGTCCAGAATAATGACAACCATGAAACTCTTGCAAGTGATAGTGTTGGGAACGAAATGGGGCAAGAAATCCAGACATGTTCGTGAAGCCGCATCCACTAAATAATACTTACCTACATGTAAATAATATAGGCAATGCTTTGTCAAATACATGTACACAAAAAATCAACATTTAAGACAGTACAATGTGTTATTTGGTGACACTCACCATGGGGTGGGTGTGAGAAATGTAGATCAGCTCTAGTAATTGAGTCAACTAAAATTGCATTGTCGTGGATGCTACTTTCCCATCCAGAATTGATAAATGTGAACAACATGTCGAAGTCGCAAACTACGAGTACATTTTGCTATACCGTAGCTTTGTGACCACGAAATGTATTCTTTCTTGAGGCAGGGACCTACGCATCCACCAATGTGTTATCGATAGCACCGATACAATTCTACTTAAAATATATTAGTTTGACATTAAACGCGAAACAAACCTAGATATTACTTTTAAAACATTAAAAAAATAATTAATTCGTTACTATTATTGAAAACTTACAGGATAAACATGTAGTTATACCTTGAACTAGGGAAAAAACATTTTATCATTTAAAATTTTTGCCAGTATCTCATCTTGGTTACATGGTTTGATAACCATTGATGCAAGCTTGCACAGCGCCTGTATAATGATTTTGATGTGCTGACAAATAGTTTCAGTGGAGTGTTGAAATCTATTGGCTAGTAGTCTATGCTGGTCATTTTGTGCGAAAGCGTACAAAAAAATGCTAAGCGATTCCTCAACATTGATATGCATATATTCAGTTTCGACAAAGTCATTTTGAAGTAAGGTGTCTATCAATAAAATGAATGTTTGGGCATCCATTCACATGATGCCCATCATTGTTTCTGGATAGCCATTTAATAAACTGAAGATGTAATCATCACCTTTGAATGGACAAGTTCACTGCGGTCGTCTATTGGTTGACGCATTCATATGCTCATTCATAAAAGCAATCATCAAAAAATCCATAAAATCTTCAATAATCTCATCCTCCTCTGATGATCTCTCCATTGCATTGTTTTCTGTGTTGGATGACATATTGCTTTAGCTACATCACAATAACGCATAATTATAAAAAAATGATTAACAACATGCTAACTGTTACCATTATTGGTGAAACTAAAATAAACCATTGGCTACAATTTGTCGGCCTTAGTCATTTATCGAACTAGATGGAAATATACATGCGAAGAAAAAACATATTAATATTGTTATATTATCATTACTATCTTTTCATATTGTATGTGGTGTGTAAAATTGAAAGTTGAAGCAGAAATAAGAAAACAAACATAAAAGAACGCAGAAGAATAAAATCACATCTAAATATAAAACAGAAACAGTTTCAGAAAAATATAGAAATAAACAGAGAAATACGGATAAAAAAGAGCATGTCATTGGGTGAAAAAAAAAATTAATAAAAACAAAATAGACATTATCAAATCATGTTGCACAACCATAAAGAGAACCACAAGCTCGATCAAGCCACAACTTCTCCCTTCACTGCAAAGCTAGGATCATAGCTAGGTGCATATGGGCAGGAGTACGCATAAAAAACCTCCGCCATTCCTTGTTTTTGAATAGTGTCAGTGCCCTAATGTACTGAACCGGTGGTATGTCCCTAAGCTCTAACAGGGCATCTTGACATGCATCAAGGACATAGTCATCACCACTGGTACTTACAGCCTTTGTGTCTGTTGATCGGGCACGGGAATGTTCTGTTTTTGTCTGTACGTAGGTAGTGAAAGTTGCGCAGACATTATCAAAGCCACTTGACTGTGATCTTTTAGAACAACCACTATCAGTCTGACTATTTGTAGGGCCCCTCTTGTGACTTTTGCCCTTCGATGGTTCTATGTACGCATCGCTGAATAAGTCAACAACAATAGGTTCAGCTGCATTACTCTCACCAGCTCCAGGCGACCAAAATTTATTAAGCATTTCATCCTCTTCATCAGAGTCAGGGGTTTCTTGTGTGGATGCACAGGCCAAGGCCCTTGTGGCACAACAGTTTTCAACAATTTCAGCCATTTCTTGAAAATACTAAAATCCTTTTGTCCTAAGTTTCTTATCATTTTTTGTTGCCTATAACAATTGAGAATATTAAAAATAAGTGTACTGTACGTGTAATTAAATGTTACAAAAAAAATTGAAAATGGTACATGTTAATTCAATACCTTATCTCAAAATTCATGGAGTGCAACAACCATTCCTACAATGGGATCCCATCCCAGACCGATCTGTGCTTGCAATCGCTTGAAGGTTTGGTAATCAACTTTCAGTCGCTGATATTTTTGTCTCACCTATTTTGGTATGTTTCGAAACCCATACAGATTTTGCAACTCAGTTGCAAAATGGTTCCAATGCCTAACTGTCCACACAGTACTACGACCTGTTGTTTGATTTTTTGTACCTCGTCTCTCAACATGTTTATTAGCTTCATTTCAATTTTGAAACTCCACATTTTGTGTCGTGATTATCATCAGAATTGTTGCCATCCATCTAACAACACACAATTTATATCTAAACAAATCTGAATTTGATTAAAAAATAACAATGCAAGAATCATCTACAATTATGTTTCGGTAGGAAAAAAAATTCATCAATTGAAGTTGTTAACAGTGTTGGGAAAAACAGAAACAACAAGAAAAAACAGAATATTGCTAGGAAAAAAAATTCATCAATTGAAGTTGTTAATAGTGTTGGGAAAAACAGATACAACAAGAAAATGCAGAATATTGCATGCAAAAAGTTGTGAAACAAGTGTACACAGTAGACAATAAGTAGAAATAAGCAGAAAGAGAGCAGAAGAAAAGAAGCATCAAAGGGGGTGAGTGGCGGTCGACCCAGAGGAGAGGGAGCTTAATTGGAGGTCGACCGGCCGAAAGACCGATGGGACGACTGGCCAGTTGTCTTGGCGGTTGACCGATTTGACAAATCAAAACCATTTATGCTTCTCAACTATTACATAGCAGATTGATTAAAGGATATACGACTAGCAGATCGATTGAAGGATATACATACCAGAGCAGTAGGAGTGGAATAGTTGTCACTGGTGACGGAGTGGGTACAGTGAGTGGATGTGCGCTTCTTCAATAGGTGTCTGATTCGAGAATATGCTTCACAAATTTGGCCTGACACGGATAAATTGGGAATGAATTTGGGGATGTTTGAGGAAATCAGTGAGTTGTAATTTAAAATTTGAGAGAAATTTGTGATTTATTTAACCTCGGTCTTGTCGTTGTTTCATTGCTCGAAGAGTGAATCTTCTACAATGCACAAACTGCAACTCACTTCATTTGTGGGAACTGGTGGATGAGATTTTATGGGTGGAGAGTGGGTTTACAGACATACTTTAGATTTGAAAGTCTCAGTTCACAAAGAGAAACATGACTCGTGAAGAATCTTGAGCTATGATCGTTCAAAGAGAGGAAGACGACTTGTGAAGTTCAGCTTTAAATTTCTTTTCACGTGAAGCTTTTTAGAAGTTCAACTTTAAATTTCTTACACGTGAAGCTTTTCAAAAATGGAGAATATCGAAGACACAGAGTAAGTACTATTGGAAGCTTTTCACTGTGGAGAAACGAAGGGAGAAATCTACCAAACGAGAAGTGGAAATATATTTTGAATTGTATGGTGAAATTACGATTTGAAAATTGCATCCAAACATGAAGCGCAAATAAACGGGTGGAAATATATTTTGAGAATATAACCAAACACAACCCTAGATTCTTCTATTAGCTTCTATTTCTTGCATGCTCCCTCCTAGATATTTTGAAGAATTCCGTAGGGTCGTAACAACACGCTCCCCTCGAGCCTAGAGACTTGCCAGAGTAGATGGAATTCGAAGCATTGTGACCTGTCAAACGGGAACTTTTTTTGATGACAGCATGTTTCTATAATTTAAAGTTTTAAAAAAAACATTATGTTGAAAGCGTGTTTACAGATTGCACTTTAACCTAATTGTTTAATTTAGGAATAAAATAAACACAAAAGAGTTAATGACCTAGCCATACATAACATAACCGTCTAAAAGGCTCAAGTTTACAAATGCTTTTCCTGTCTTTCCTTTTGTCACACTTTATTTAAATTTGATGCTTATCCCATCAGAATCTCCTCCATACGTGAAAACATATGACAGTGAATACACAACCAGACATTTTAACACATTTTGGTGGGTAGGTGGGTGACTAAATCCCTGTTAGCAGATAAAGCAGGTTTGGCATAAGTTCACTGAAGAAGGAAAATAACTACATTAACTGATTCAGAAAATCTGAATGTTAAATTCGACATTCATATCATGTAATCTATCTGTTTACAAAATGTTACAAACCCTTATTTATTTTTCCTGCACAAGCATGCATTTAAATGTTTTCTCAATGACAGTAGATACACCAATCGAACCCCTTTTCCAGAAGAGAATATGGGGTAGGTGGTACCGCAAAAAAAAAAAAAAAAAAAAAATGTAAAAGGAACTGTTGGGAGAAAAACAAGATGATTAAGGCCATTGTTGGCGATCTTAAGCGGTTGCCGCCATTGGAACTGATCTGTAGCAGGCTCTCTTTGCAGCACGTACAATATCCTCAATCTGTTCGATAGATGTCCAAAGCAAACACAGGGTGTTAGTCAATAATCTACATTATCAAAACTATGTGGTCTTAATCTAAATGAAACTGAGAACGGCAAATGAGCTATGAGCATAAGGTTATTTTACTTTCACACAACAATACAAATTACACATATATACCTGTTACCATTCATTGTTACACCACTGGAATTCTTAAGGTCACTTTCTAAATTTCAGTTAATCAGTACGAAATAAATGGCAAACAATTTGGGAGGAGTTTGAGGAATATTTCTTTCATAATTCATAATGTACTTTCATTTTCCAGTTTTAACAACAACAACAACAACAAAAACAAAAAATGAAAACCAGTGTGCACGAAGTACTTAAAAGGAAAGGCAAAGAGATTTCAAAACACAAACCTGTGGGACAGCCATCCTCTCAAGATTTGCAGCGTAAGGCATGGGAACATCTGCTCCAGTAATCCTCTCAACCGGTGCATCAAGATACTCAAAACTATCCTCTACAACAGATGCACTGTCAAAAGCAACAAACAAACTATTCAAATGCAGAAAGAAGAAAAGCATAATATGCGGCCAGCTCAAGCTTGCATGCACAAGAGAGACAGAGAGAGAGAATTTAATGAGAATTCATGCAAGTAAAAGATATTGACCAAATCTCTGCTCCAACACCATGTTGAGGGAATCCTTCTTCAACAGTTACAAGTCTGTTGGTTTTCCTGACAGAAGCATTGATTGTGGATCTATCAAGCGGACGAATTGAGCGCAGATTTATAATCTGTATCAAAAAGAGAAGAAATTATTTTTTTATTAATGATAATGGAATACTTTTAAACTTTGGTTTTGAAAATCCTTACAAGGAAACTACGTTTGAAATCTATGACTTACCTCAGCGCTAATTCCTTCCTTTGTAAGAATTTCAGCTGCCTGAACATAATACATGAGAGTTAATTCCAAATTGAAAGTCAAAATACTATACCCAAATCTAAATTAAAAACACTTGTGAAGAGAGAAAAGGAAAAGATAAAATTCTGCAATAAAAAAAAACATATAGGAGAAATCAACAGAAAATAAGCATAAAATTGATTTGAGCAAGCAGAAAGTTGAAGCAAAGACAGTTTCAGAGTCTTTGACCAATGGATGGGGTAGAATATAGGCAATATGATGGTTCCCTTACCTTCTACGTGGATGCAAACTTGTGACAAAATAAAGAATAAAGTTTTCATTATGTTTAAGCCAGAACATAAACCAGCCTTTGGGATGTAAAATATATCTCTTCTCACCATCCCCACGGGCCATAGCTAACGAGAAAAATTATGCATTTCGATTAGGGTCGTGTCCGTATGGGTAGAGCACTAAACTTTAGCATGCATTTGGACACTCTAGATTATGCTTTCCGACTGTCTACTGTCAAAGGTGCATTTCATCAACACTCACATCATAAGCTACCATATCTGAAGGCTAAGGCTCCAACTTGCAAGTAAAATGTTATTTATGTTTTACTTGTGGCACTGACAATGCCCATAGTAATTATCTTCTCTCTCTCTCTCTCCCCCACATACACACACACTGTGACCCAAACTTGTGGGAGGGAGGACTATGGATACACAGAAATGGCTGAGATATAGCAATTTCATATATTCATAGATATACAACAATTTCCACTCTTAGCAAGGAAAATGAAAAACAGATCATATGTATTATTAAAAAATAAAATTTATGGCATAGTTGACAGCCACACATAGGGTCCTACATTAGAAAGAATGACAAACCTTGAGAGCATAACCAACCATCTTCGAAAAGGCAGTAATGGTCACATCTTTTCCTTCACATTCTATCTGTCAAAAACTGTGAAGTGAGGAAGGATGACAAATGATGAAAAGAAACAACAAAACTGTCCTCAGAAAAAGTACCTTCGCTTTTCCTATTGGAAGACAGAAACTAGAATCAAGAACTTCTGCTGCAACAGAAAAGGACTCGCCATATCTGCAGGACACATCACATCAGTACCACTGAGCCTTCTGAGCAAAGTGAACTCATTAAAATCATAATGCACGTAAACCACTTACAGCAACTCATTTTCAAGGAAAACAATTGGGTCTGGATCCCTTATAGCAGTTTTTAGCAGGCCCCGAGCATCTTCTGATGAGTATGGAGCGAGCACCTTCAATCCTGGACATGAACCATACCATGATGCATAACACTGCACAAAACCACACTCTGAAGCTTTAAAAACTGGTGAATCTTTTTTAGAACAAGAATAAAAAATAAAATTACACCCAGTTTAGTTCCCAATTTTTTAGTGGGGGGACAACAATTAAAAAAATAACTAAAACTACCAAGTACACCATTAATTAAAGAAGCATGTTTCTAAGAAAAAAGCAAAGCCCAAAACACACCAATTTAATATTCATTCAATACATTTCCCCCTATATTTCAGCTTCTATTTCCTTTCTCAGGAACTAACATGTGATCTTATGCACTCAAGCTTGTCATTCAATACTACGTGCAAACCTGTACATTTAACCTACTTACTCTTTCTTGTTGCATTGGACGTGTAAATTTAGTATGAGAGAAATACCAAGTTCTCAATGTGCATTCCGAGCAAGGGCATTTCCTCCTCCATTGGTTTAACAAATTATCAAGTAAAAATAGAGCTTCAATAGATCATGCACTAGTGTACTTACAAGTACCAAAAAACATTAGGGTGTGTTTAATCGTATTCATTTTATGGCTTTTGTTCCGAAAAGATGAAAAGCAAAAACATAAAAAATGAACACGATACAAAACAGGCTCATTCTCAAATTAAATTCCACATAAATCTATCTTTCTAATGCATTGACCATAATTGCATACATAAAGAAACCAAAAAATACATTGAGAAAGGTTCAGAGTTTCTTCTAATTAATAAGAATGTAAAGACACTTTGAGACTTATATAAAGCAATCAGGCTAGGTAAGGTCTTTGATGTCATGAGTGGTGCGAATATGATGTACATCATCTGAGCTTAAAGGTAGTCTAATATGAATATCTATTGCTAATTAGAAATTCTAATAATTGTCAAGAAAAAACTTGTAGTTAAATGGCATGCGATCTCTTTGTACAGAAATAGCGGGTTGTCATTAACCAAACATGTGCAACCATCTACTGATTAGCTAGATAAATACAATAGATTTTGGAATTCTAAAACAAAGGCTGTGAGCCCAACAACTATCAAGTGGAATTTTTTATTCACAAAAAAGTGTCCATGGCAGTATGTTTATTTCTGACACATGTTAATTTGAACTTACTATGTCTCTGACAAATTTGATTTATACTTTATTTTAGAATATTTTACTAATTTCTAGATTTCTGGGGCATGGGATGTATTAATACTATTTGAGGTGGAAATTCTGTTACTGGCCTTTATAATTGGTCTAGGGTAGTTTTAGTTGCCAAAAAAGGTTAACATTCCTGTTTTGAAGTCAAGAGTCCTAGCCGAGAAGGAGAAGAAATAAGACCTTATATACATCTATGTAAGCTTTTAGTAAGATATGATTTTAGGGAATTTGAAATGTCATTTTTTTATTATGCTTAACCCATGCAAGGATGAAAATAAAGGACACTAGGAAAGAGTCCAAGAGCCTTTTTCTCCTTGACTTTCTTACCTAAAATCTTATAGTTGTTCAACTAGAAACAAGGCATTAAAAACCACTCCTTCAACCTTAAAAACCCTAGTTGTGAGCTCAATTCTTCTGTCTATCAAAGACCTAAAGCTAACAGCACAAAAAAGAGATGGGCCCCAAAGTTACATCTCTTGGATTATTGTTCATGGCCCCAGACATCCCTATTTCAGCCCCAAGACTCTAACATGCAAAAGTCCTAATCATCCCTCACCTTTCCCCCTTTTGGCCTTTAACCTCAAACATAAAACCTTAAATAACTGCTGTCCAGAACCCCCAGCAGCACAAATAATTGCAGCTATGTGCTTTGAAAAAATCAAGCCAATTCTAACTCTATCCATAGATGCCACCCTCCTATCTTTAAAAATCCTAAAGCCACAAACTTTTTATGAATTTTTTCCACCATAAAGCAGCCATAAGAGTCATTACTTTAATTGCTGTCCAACATAAGAAGATTGAGGACAAACATGTGAAAGTGCACTTTCTGGGAGGCTGTCACTTACAATTTTTTCTCTTTTTGATCCAGGGGGCCAATGATTTGTACAGTGAGAAGCAGCAGAGGTATGTCATAATTTTAGGATTAATTGGGAAAATCAGGCAGCACGTACAAGACTGAAGCATAACCATGTCTAACACTAAAAAACCCTCAGGATCAGAAGCTGCCTACATAGAAGAATAGAAAACGTACCTGGGAATGTTGGGCACCAACTCCAGCAGCAGCACCATTTGGTCCTCGAAAAACAATAGGTACAGATATCTGACCAGCAGACATGTAGTTTGACTTTGCAGCGGAATTAATAATGTGATCAATTGCCTGCAACAACATCCACAACCAAGCGCAGATAGTCACCAAAGCTAGTGACAAGAGATCATCCCTAGAGGAAAGAGAGAAGAAAATAGAAATTTTAAAAAAGACGTGCTTATTTGGGATTTACCATGCAATATAAGCATTTATGCACTGGTAACATTTCCAACAGATATGGGCCTCATTGAGGGAAACTCAATAAACAAACCAATTTTTCTCTTTTAAGATGATGGCCAAAGATATTTACAAAATCCTAATAAGTTTATTTCACACATCCAATTCGGCCATCACATCCTGGTGCTAAAGAGTAAAGGCATCTACTTCCAAGTGTCTCATATTGCACAGAAAGGCAACAGAAACACAAAATAGTGGACACAGTAATGAAATGTACCCCATCACACCACTTGCTACCACACCTGGATACTTCCGTACACAATTAATACAATATAACTAAGAAGATTTCAGCATAGGTTTGATAATTTGTATTCATCCATAGAAATTAGTACATATTGAAAGGAAAAACTCATGGAGACAAACTCTGACCTGCATGGCGAAGTTAAATGTCATAAATTCTACAACAGGCCTCAGACCGTAGTATGCAGCACCAACTCCAATCCCCGTAAAGCCAGCCTACAAAAATCATTATATTTGTGAAAAAATTATATATTTTAGTATTGTTACTAGAACCATTAAAACAGGAGAAGTGGAAGAACAACAAATTCAACAAAGTAAAATTTTAAAAGCAAAGAAAACAAAATTTCAAATATAAGGACCAACCTCTGTAATTGGAGTATCAACAACCCTCTCAGAACCATACTTCTCCAAAAGCCCTTTCGAGATCTAATACAAATTCAAATTTGAAGAACTTTTAGAGAAAGAAATGCATAAACGCTAGCATAACTTCAGAAAATGCGAGAGCTTTCAGGTCTCGCTAAGCATTTCTAACCTTGTAAGCACCCTGATATTCACCAACCTGCCCATAAAGAACAGAAAAAATAGTAATAATAAGTACGATAAAGCACCGATACAAAGAAAAGATATCAACAAAGCCTCAAAATATGCTTCTAATCAAGCTTATAAAACTTCTACAGTACCTCTTCACCCATCAAAAAGACTTTAGGATCTGCAGACATTTCTTCGTCAAGTGCAGAGTTTAAAGCGTCTCGCACTGTCATCTGCAGGCAATTGCCAGTTGCAACAACATTAGGCACATTAGACATGTATTAATTAAATTAGTAAAGAAAGATCATAATATGTATGCCAATTCCAGCTTTCTACAACAAGAGTTCCATTCAACAACATTCTCTGATGCAAAAACATGGGATTGGAGAGAGAGAGAGAGAGAATGTTCATGAGAACAAAGCCCTTAAAATCATCATAATGCACAACTTCCATTAGTCAATGTCAGAAATATTATAAAACAACTTTAACAAGTATCAACATCACAATATCCAATTACAGCTACCTTACTCATTACACAAAATCAAGAACAAGGGTATGAATGAGAAACAACTTGTCAAGAAAGCATATTAAGATAACGAATAAGGAAGTGATTGATGCTACAATAAAAGCCTTTTACATCTATTATATAAAGCATACAACTCAAAAGTTTTATCACACTTTTTTTGTTTTCCCAAAATACCTATAAAATTGGTAACTGCTAAAACTCCACATTCTGTATCTGCTAAACAGTTTTCAAATTCAATTGTCATTTGTTAAACCCCCCAAAAGTTTAAATGTACACTTAAAAACACATTGCATTTGCAATACACACCCTCTTTGGAGTGTGTACCATATGCCCTAGTCATGACGCTGATGTCTTTGGTTATGACCTATTGTGGTATTTGTTATGATTTGGTTATAACTTATTATAATGTTAGTTATGACCTATTGTGATTATTATTTTGGTTACGATCGAAAAGATTTTTTGTTATACCTTAGGTGGTATTTGGTTATACCCAATTTTTTTTTAGCTGTGCCTGAAAAAGATTTAGTTATGATATTTGTAGTAATCAACCCCACAAAATGTCATAACTTGTACATATTACACTCTTTTGAGAGCGTGTATAGTAGAATGACACATCTAAATTATATAAAACTTACAACTAAGTTGGTGAAGCTTTGTAGCATTTTCTTTGGATTTCCGAAAATGCCCACACAAGGAACAGCTACATAAAAGCATTAATGCCATACAAAGAACTTGATTAAGAACAACTAGTACACTTACAATTTAAGCACTTAACTACACACACATATCTAACATAAATAAAAACGTGAACTTTGTAAGAGGAGCTAATCTGAGCCCAATAAATTAATTAGGCCCAATAGTCCAAGGTTGGTGGGCCCGAATTTATTGCAAGTCCAAGATTGGTGGCCCAGATTTATCGCCATCAAACGGGCTGAATGGCTCTAAGCCTCGAAAGGATTCGGATCCACGAACTTAGAGACTTACTTGGGTCCAGACTCGAAAGGGTATTGAGCAAGCCTAGAGATCTGAGGCACTCGGACTCGAAAGGGTTCGGATCCACGAACCTAGAGGTCCGAAGCACTTGGCTTCGAACGGATTCAGACGCAATCTAGAAGTCGCTCCGTTAATGAGTCCCAGAACACTTGCGGGCTCGGAGCTTTCCGGGATCTACGCATCAGAACCATGGGCGTAATGGAGTTCAAACAAAAGACCCGATCCCGAGGACGATGAGTGGAGATAAATTCACTCTTCGGTTAAACTAGCCTATACCTGGGTTGAGGTGGCACGATTTAAGGGTCCCTAAGACTTGGCAATATTTGTGGCAGGGCGTTCTCTTAAACTACCCCTGACCCTTATACGGCAGGACGTCCTCTGGGACTACCCCTGACCCTTTGGGATGATTAGGGATCATTGGTTAGATGTGGCTAAGAAGAAGGGTTCGCCGAGAGGTTGATCTCCTCTTCGGGGCTTTACTCATCCTCGGAGAGGTCACCTACTCAGACAAGGTGGTTAGAGAGAATATTCCCTATGTGCCTTGCACATGGGTTCCATCCTACATCATGAAGTGCCTATAAATAGCACCCACCCATAGCTTTACAATGGATGAATTTTGGAGATATGACTCTTGGGAAAGAACTAATTTCCCATCTCCATTATCAAAGTGAAAGTGGGAGATCCATGGGAAAGCCTTGCCATTATCCTCTCTAACTATTTTGCCTTATTCTTCACCCAATTTCTTATCTCCATCATCTCCTTTCTTTTGTGTTCTTAAGTTGAGACTATTGAAGAATCTAAGCCTCTCATCATCTTCTAGGGAATTCGAAATTGTTCTTCAAGGATCTTCGAAGATTTTCGAATTTTCCAACGACGTTCTTGAACCCTCTCATACATTTGGTGACTTCGCTCGGGAGGCAGATTGGTTAATGGCCTCAACGAGATCTAGAGCCTAGACAACTCCGGCAAAAATGACAGATAATGAGACTCATCAACAAGGCTCTTCCAATGGTGGTGATGAGAGGACTCAAATTCAAGACTCACCTCTCATCCTTGAAGCTATTCAAGGATTCCAACGCACTCAACAAGAGATTCTCGCGACCCTTCAAAATCTCACCCACACCATGTTGGTGATGAGTTTGCATTTCACACCACCGGCAACAAATGGAGGTCAAATCGGCGCCGACAAGCATCAACAATTTCATGGTAATGTTGAAAATGGTCAAAACCATCAAGATCTACCCCGAATTATCCCTGAAGTTGTACAAAATGGTGTGCAAAATCAAGTGCTAGGAGAAACAAGTCATGGCCAACCTGTGGCCCATGGAGCGCAAAATCACGCACTTGAAGGATCGAGCCATGGTCTATCGGTGGTTGGAGGAGTTTCTGGCGCGATGAATGGTGTTCTAGCGAATGTGGAAGTTCAAGGAAGGCCTACAGAGATTTTTCTACAAAAGGGTGCTCCATCTATGCCTAATTTTGTTCCACCGATTGTAAATTCTACACATGTACCGAGTGGGTCTCCTTTGGCTCCGACGCCAAGTTTGCAAGTCCAACCCAGTATAGCCGTGGTGTGCAATGAACTTTATGGGACCCAATACAACGTCCCATCACCAAATGGCATGTTCATAGGTGCCGATGGCCAATATCATCATGTGTCTTCACTGATGGTGAATTCTTAACACCCAAATGGCCAAGTTGCTCCAAGCTCAGTCTTCGGGTCTACAAGTCAGGTTCTGGGAATACAACCATCAAGCTCTCTCTCTCAACAATTTCTCACTCTCGCCGATGTGCAAGTCATGTTCGATCTTGAACGGGGCAAGAGGACTTTACCCTCTTTGCTTGATCCGGATGTCAAGCCACCACACCCTATCAAGATGTTGAGTTATCCATACCCGGAGGGGTACACGGTGCTGAAGTTCATCAAATTCAATGGCAAGCAAGGAAATGCTCGAGAACATGTTGTTCGGTTCATCGAGACTTTGGGGATTCATGGTTCAAATCATGTCCTCCGACTGAGAGAATTCTCCAAGTCCCTCACCGACCGAGTATAGAGTTAGTACGTTAACTTGGCCCCAAACTCTGTTCGAAGTTGGGAGGAGATGGTCAACAAATTCCACGCCAAATTCTTTCAAGTGGCCGAGAAGGTGACCACACTTACCCTGTGTAAGGAAAAGTAGCAGGAGGGTGAAGACATTCTCGAATATGTGAAGAGGTTCCAAGACAAAGCCGTGGACTGTCATGAGGCTGTGGAGGAAGCTACTTGGTCCAAATCTATGTTGAAGGGTCATTGAACGGGTACAAGATGCTTCTTGTTAATCACAAGCTACCCACCTTCTTGGCACTAATTGAAGCATCTCGGAACATCAACGTACCTCAATCTCAGGAGATCGGGTTCGAGACTAGTTATAAAACTAGCTTCAAGTCATCCCGAAGACCTTCTGTCACTGCGGCTTCCGCGTCTTTTACACGAAAGTTGCAGGGGGAGGAATTTAGAGGTCAGAAGAGGAAAAACTGCGAAGATGACACTCCTTTTCCGTGTAGTGTTGAGGAGGTGAAGGCCTTAGTTAAAGAATGGGTGGCAGACGGAGAACTGAAGTTGCCTCGTATCGAAGAGCTTTTGCCAAAGAAGGACCGCGAGGGTCCTAATTATTGTTGTTTCCACCGATCACTAGGACATCCTACAGAAAAGTGCCGAACACTTAAGAAGATCTTTAGAAAGAAAGTCGAAGCCGATGAGCTAGAGTTCAAAGAATAAGGGTCCCAGGATATCTTAGAAGACGTGGCTATGATGTTGTATGACGGCCACAGCCCGAGCAGCTGGTGAAAGCTTTCCAAATGACCTTGTAACTCTAGAGGCAAATGTCAACATTCCGTAGAAGAATTCTATCTATGACATTTACAATTTATATTTACTGTATTATCCAAGAAGTTCTATTTTTCTTATGTTATGAAGAAATTTACTTCCTGCATATTATATATCTCCATTAGAAGTTATTTTCTCTGTATTGTATATCTTTATTGTGTTATGTTGCTTGAAACAGTTTTCAATTTTTGTTGCTCTTCATAGAAGAAAGAGGAATAGTAAACTCGGTTACCAACCTGAAGGGACTTTTCTTGATGTAGTAGAAGTGTACTCCCACTCAGAGGGGGACAACCTTTGCTTTCATTAGTTGCCAGAATAGTGTATGCTCCCACTCGGACCTCAAAAGAGCAGCCATTGCTTCCTTCAATGCAAGCTTCAAGGGTCTTTCTTGCAAAAGTGAGTTTTGCACCCACTCGGACCTCCGAAAAGCAGTCATTGCTTCCATCAATGCAAGCTTTGAGGGTCTTTCTTGCTGAAGTAGAGTGTGTGCTCCCACTCGAACTTCCGAAGAATAGCCCTTACTTCCATCAATACAAGCTTCGAGGGTCTTTCTTATTGAAGCAGAGTGTGTGTTCCCACTCGGACTTCCGAAGAATAGCCCTTGCTTCCATCAATGTGAGCTTCAAGGAATAGCATTTGCTTCCATTGATTGCCGAAGAAATGAGTGTACATCCACTTGGATTTTCAAGGAACATCTTTGTCTCCGCTCGGGTTTCTAGGGAACAATCTTTACTTCCGTTTGTACAAGCTTGATAAATTCGGTTACTAGCCAGGAGGTATCTTTCTTGCGGTTAGCAGCTAGAAGGGATCTTTTTTTTTTGGCTAAAAAAAAGAGTGTGCTTCCACCCAGACTTCCGAGGGACAGCCCTTGCTTCCATTTGGACTTCCAAGGAACAAACCTCGTTTCCATCAGTGCGAGCTTCAAGGATCTCTCTTGCTGAAGTAGAGTGTGTGCTCCCACTCAGACTTTCGAAGAACAGACCTCGCTTCCATCAATGCGAACCTCAAGGATCTTTCTTGCTAAAGTAGAGTGTGTTCTCCCACTCAGACTTTCGAAGAACAGCCCTCGAGACTCCGTGGCCTATCAGAAGGGATCTTCTTGCCAAAGAAGGGTGTGTGCTATTATTCAAACTCCTGAGGGACAGCCTTGCTTCCGTTTGGACTTCCGAGGGACAACTCTTGCTCTCATTAGTGCCGGTCTGAAGAACAGCCCTTGATTTCATCAATACATGCTCCAAGGATCTTTCTTTTCAAAGTAGAGTGGACTCTTACTCGAACTCCCGAGGGATAGCCTTTGCTTTCATTAGCTGCCGAAGTAGAAGTGCGCATCCACTCAAGACTTCCAAGGGACAGCCTTGTTTCTGCTCGGACTTCTGAGGGAGAGCCTTGTTTCCGCTCGAACTTCTGAAGGACAGCCTTGCTTCTGCTCGGACTTCTGAGAGACAATCTTTACTTCTATTGGTGCAAGCTTGGTAGACTCGGTTGCCTTCTAGAGGGATCTTTCTTGCCAAAGTAGGGTGTATACTACTTTCGGACTCCTAAGGGGCAGTTTTGCTCTCGTTCAGACTTCCGAAGTGTAGCCCTTGCTCTCATTAGTGAAGATTCTGAAGGCCTCGAGGTCGTAGATTTCGCACAAAAATTTATTTGCCTGAAATAGTAAAACCGACAAATGAGATGAGCAATATCAATTTCATATCCTGATTCAGGCATTATCGGAATGGGGCAACATCAACAAATAATAATGATCTATTTAAGCTACAACAATTTTATTACTCCGAACAAGTTCTTGAAAATGCAACAATCAATGTTTTGTCACTCCGGGCCGGTTCCTCTTAAGCCGACGTAAAGCTACAATGATTAAACAAATTTCGGCATCAACATTTTATTTCCTCCGAGTGTCCACAAAATCAGCACACATCAATACATGGTCTTATTCTCTGTTACATTAGTTTATTCTTCCAAGCGAAACATTCACCGAATATGGATATCGGGAATTCATTCATCAAGTATGTAAAGCTCAATATCGGGTTTCACTATTCTTGAAGCCACAGCAATCAATTATCCGTCAACAAGATTTATATACAATATGAGGAGCTCATTTTCTCAGGTTTTCGTTTGCAACAACATTTATTTTATTTTGCTCAAAAATTTCAAGATAAGCGAGTCTAACAAATTTTTCAGTAGCAACACTAACAAAACTCGAAGGATTCAAATTATCTCTCTCTACACCAATGGATTTTTGCAACATTAATACTCCATCTATCTCAGATTTATCAACACAAGGTTAAGCTCCAAAACTTGAATTTCGGGATTACATTTCTCATGCAAATCAAGATTCTATAAGAGTGGGCGTTATCTCAAGTTCAGAAGTTCAAAAATGCTTACCCACAAATTTATAGAAGAATTCCAAAATACTTACTCACATACTTATAGAAGCAATGAAGAGAATCATGACCAAAAGCGGCGTAGGTCGAGAATGGCGGACGAAACAGTGGGCGAGAAAGGAGATAGGCAAACCAACGCCGCGCTGAGTCAGCGACGTGGTCCGCGTTGATTAATTACGGCCGAAACTAGTGGGTGTGCAAACAAAACTAAGATTTGAGTGGCTCGAGCTCTAAAAATATCACCGAGATTGCATTAGGCAAGACCACACACGACACGTTGAGCGGGCTGCGTGTGTGGTTGGCACTGGACCGTCGAGGCCAGAGGAAGAGTTTCAGCACAGAGAGGCCGATGGTAGGCTGGTTTGGACTCGGCGCAAGGCATCAAGCGTGAAGGACAGGCCAACCAAAAGCGAACTGGGCTGGTGATAGCACGAGCTGGTGGCACAGCGTCAGTGGTGTCCGGAGCCGCGGCGTGAGCAGTGGGTCGGCTTCGCAGTGATGTTGCAGAGAGGTCGGGGGCGTCGGTGCTGGTCGGTGGAGTTGAGCTTCGGTGTGTCTAGGTCTCTGAGAAGTTGCGTCGTCACACTAACATGAAGCACCGATGGTGAGCAGCGGCTTGGGTCGCGATGCCCACGGCCGTCGGAGTTGGGGCAAGGCGATGGCAAGTCGGTGCTGCGGCGACAAGGTAGATGGCACTAGAAGGCAGAGGTGCAGCATCGACGGAACCAGGCACGTTGTGTTGATCAGGATGGTGTTCGGAAGGGCCACACACGTCGCGTTAAGTGGGCGACGTATGTGGATCGGTACTATTCAGTCGCGTCTGTGGCAGAGTCTGTAACACCAATAGCAACTTGGGTTCACAATGTTTGTAGCAAGCAGCGACCGTGACTCATCTTCAGTGATGCTGACAACGCCTGGAGCTGCGACGATGGCCGGCGTGCAAACGTCAGTGGTCTTCAGTAGGTGTACAACCAGCTGGTCGTGATAGCCTCTGTTTTGTTGGAGAAGAAAAAGGATGGGTTGGTCTCTGTAGAGAGAGAGAGTAGGCTGAGAAATGATTTCGGCGGCTGAGCAAAAGAAAAGTTTGTAAGGTTTAGGGTTCTGGACCCTTTCCTTAAATAGAAAAAAATGATGTGATGCATGGAATATACCTTCAGATATTCTGAACATATATATATATATATATATATAAGAGGCCTGTCGTATTTCTTTTTGACTAATTGGCTAAAAAAGTAAATCCCCAAACGGGGCCTTAGTTGGTGCCTTATTAATTATATGTCCAGGTTGGTTTGGTGGAGTATTAAACAATTCAAGTTTTCATTTTCTTTTCAAAAATAAAAAAAATAAAAAAAGTCTATGGCAAAAAATAAAAAATAAAAAAACAGGTCAGACTATTTCATGAGAGAGGAGTTTAATTCTTGATCATTCTTGGTTGATGGATTATTAAATATTTAAATTTTGATTTCTCTTTGAGAGAATAAATTAAAAGTATGAAGTGTGTTTGCCAAACATGGCATAAAGATAAAAGATTCTTTCTTATCATTACTAGTTGGAAATCTTATCCGTACATTATGGGTCATCAATCTTATCCAAAAGTCACATGAAGACCAAATATTTCCGAAGACGTAATGCGAAGCATAGCTGACAAGGTGAAACTATGCATGTCTGAGAAAACTATAATTTCTCATACACGCAAGGGGCAAACGTAAGAGGAGCTAATCTGAGCCCACTAAATTAATTAGGCCCAATAGTCCAAGGTTGGTGGGCCCGAATTTATCGCAAGTCCAAGATTGGTGGCCCAGATTTATCACCATCAAACGAGCTAAATAGCTCTAAGCCTCGAAAGGATTCGGATCCACGAACTTAGAGACTTACTTGGGTCCAGACTCGAAAGGATATTGAGCAAGCCTAGAGATCCGAAGCACTTGGACTCGAAAGGGTTCGGATCCACGAACCTAGAGGTCTGAAGCACTTGACTTCGAACGGATTCAGACGCAATCTAGAAGTCGCTCCGTTAATGAGTCCCAGAACACTTGCGAGCTCAGAGCTTTCCGGGATCTACGCACCAGAACCATGGGCGTAATGGAGTTTGAACAAAGGACCGGATCCCAAGGACAGTGAGTGGAGATAAATTCACTCTTTGGTTAAACTAGCCTATACCTGGGTCGAGGTGGCACGATCTAGGGGTTCCCTGAGACTTGGCAATATTTGCGACGGGGCGTTCTCTTGAACTACCCCTGACCCTTATGCGGCAGGACGTCCTCTGGGACTACCCCTGACCCTTTGGGATGACTGGGGATCATTGGTTAGGTGTGGCTAAGAAGAAGGGTTCGCCGAGAGGTTGATCTCCTCTTCAGGATTTTCCTCACTCGGAGAGGTCACCTCCTCGGACAAGGTGATTAGAGAGAATATTCCACATGTGCCTTGCACATGGGCTCCATCCAACATCATGAGATGCCTATAAATAGCACCCACCCATAGCTTTACAAGGAATAGATTTTGGAGAGATGACTCTTGGGAAAGAACTAATTTTCCATCTCCATTATCAATCTTGAGAGTAAAAGTGGGAGATCCATGGAAGAGCCTTGCCATTATCCTCTCTAACTATTTTGTCTTCTTCTTCACCCAATCTCTTTATCTCCATCATCTCCTTTATTTTATATTCTTAAGTTGAGACTATTGAAGAATCTAAGCCTTTCATCATCTTCTAGAGAATTTGAAATTTTCTTGAAGGATCTTCGAAGCTCTTCAAATTTTCCAACGACGTTCTTAAACCCTCTCATACAAACTTTTTTCATTTCCTCTAAATTAGAATATTGTTGGGAAGAGATAGTCACCTCTTTTGCTGTAGAAGAATAATTCCTCGAAGCATAAAGTAGGGATTGAGTTCGAATCCTCTGCAAAGTCTGTTCCACAAACTCACACAAATCAAATAACACTTGTCATAAAAAATAAATAATAAAATAATAAAAAAAATCAACTACACGAATAATCATTCATAAATCAACAAATTTAAACGAGATTAAGAATCAAAAATAAAAAGTTGAGCTTATACCGAAGCACTAATCCCTCCGCATACAATTCTTTGCCTGGCAATCCCCAACATCTTCGCTTCTTCTGACCTTAACACAAACCCTAATCAACCAAACTTAAATAAACAAGCAATCGATTTTGAGTCGAAATTTCAAAATTCCAAAATCAATATAGCTGAAAAAGGACAGATATGCGAGTGACTGAGAGTGAGTGAGAGAGAGAGAGAGTTGAGGAGAGTGAAAACCTAGAGGTTGGTGATGATGAAGAGGAGGTAGGTGCCGATCGATCTCTGTCGAAGATCTGATCGGGTAATAGCTCAGATTTGCTGACTTGTAAGCAGCGGCCCCATTGGGGTGACACGTATTCGCTTGATTTATTTTTGTCATAAAAAATCATCAACATAAAAATAAATAAGGATAAATTGTAAATTTAAAAATTATTAGCTTTGTTGGTTCTAGTTTTCAGAAAATATTTTTTAAAAAATTTTATTTTTTATATTTTAATATTTCCAATGAATTTTTTAAGTGATTTTTAAAAAAAATTTAGACACACCTAGCATAAATACATTTAAAAAGTATAATATCTATTAAAAAAATAAAAAAATATCAAAAAATATAAAAAAATACAAAAATTCAGTACATTTTTCATATTTTTGCGTACTTATTAATTTTTTAAAATATTTTTTCACAAATATTTTACTATTTAGATACATCAAGGTACGTCTAAAAAAGTAAAAAAACTACTTAAATTTGTAAAAATATTCACTAAAAAGATTACAAATATCCCTTGTCAGAATTTTTTATTTAACAAAATTAACTAAAAAAATGAAATTCATAATTGCTCTCATATACAATAATAAAATTACTTCAATTATTAATTAAAATATATTTATGATATTATTAAAAATTATTAATTGACTTAATAATTTATTAATAAAATGAATCATTTGTTATATAATAAAAAATTTGAAAGAGTATAATATAATTTTTAAAATTACAGAAATAATTTATATTTTAAATAAACTTTAAAATATGTATTTATAATTTTTTTTAAATAAAAATCTATTAAAATAGTGCAAAAATATGTTTCAGGTTTAGTTGTGATTTTTTTTTTAGGAGGGAGGGGAGGGGGCTGGTGGTTTTAGGAGAGCTTTGAGTAAAGAAAAAAAAATTGGGGACCTCACTTTTGTTTTTTAGCCCCACTCACCTACCCATATCTCTTCTTTTTTTTTTTAGCACCCTCCATTAATTCTTACTTCAGTAGCCCCTTTCACTTCCAGCAATCCCCTACCCTTCTCTTGGACAAGGGGTGCCTGCTGTACCTAAGCATAGCAGGGTGTGCTGTGCATGCAACACACACCAATAAAAAAAAAAAAAACAAAGAAAAAATTATATTAAAAAAAAAAAAAAACAAAACCATGGGTTAAAATGGCACAGCAGGCACCCCTTTTCCCCCTTCTCTTATAGCTCTTTTTGCAACTATCATCCCAATCAGGATCTTCTCTCTGATTTCTCTCGTTGATTCCCTACTTCTTAGGTATTAAGTTTACTTTTAGACTCAATTTCGATAATCCGAACCATTTACATTTTAAAATTTGTTAAGTATATCATACCTGTAAAAAATCAAGTTGATCGGATATCAGAAACTACATATTCGGATCATCAAACTAAAAATTATTTTTTTTTAAATTTAATAAATAGTTTTCCAAACAAATGCTTTTTAATATTCGATCAACTTAATTTTTTACAGATATGATATACTCAACAAATTTTAAAATGTGAACAGTTTCAAACATCAAAATTGGGCCCAATGGCCTAAAAAGTAAGGAGGCATGGAGAGAAATTAAGAAGAGGATCTTGATTCACTATCATGCCTCCCACTACATTCCAACTCTGACTTCCTCATTTGTAGCCACCCCACTCTTCATGCCGAATTCTACCTCTGACACCATTTCAAGCTCTCCCTGTATCCAATGCAAGCATTTCCCACTCTTATGCATTAACTCCCACAACTTTTCCGGTGCCCCTTACACAACATTTTTCTTCTTTATACAACCCTAATCATCGTTGCCTTCTTCCTTCAATCGCAAAATAGAATGGCGACCTCTGACAACCCACAACCGCAACACATGCAAGAGAAAGACAGAAGATGCTGATGAGACTAGGGCTGGGTAATGGCAGTGACAATTAGGAATGGGTTAAGGAGGGACATGTAGAGGTTGGAGAATGATGGACAGAGGTGAGAATGGACTAAGAAAAATCGTCAAAACATGGTGGATGGAATTGTGGTAGGTGGGGGTGTAAACACCCCATTTTTGACCGCCCGTAAGACTCAGGCACTTTGTCATATGCACTCGATGATGAAAATTACACTGTGTGATTCGGATTTTCAACAAAGGAATCCAAGGTTGAGCATTAAAACAATCCCAACACATCCTATTTACCTTGTTCATACCTCAAAGGTCCCTTTTTGAACATTGTGCCACCCTACACTGAGCCTAAAGCAGAGGAACAGGGGGAGCACATTGGGACTTGGCTGTGCCACATTGGGGCCCGGCTGTGCCTCATTGGGAACCGGTCGTGCCTTGTTGGCAATAAACATTGTTCTGGGCGGAAACTTGCCAGCTGTCTATTTTTGAAAATATTTTCGACCTATTTTGCTCAAATTCGATAAAGACGAGGTCATATCTCTATTTTGAGAGTTGAACAATTTCCAAAGAGCCTATACACTCACTTAAGAGCTCCTTCTTCCTTGACAAGCCATCTTTGAGCAAGCTTACCATCCTTGAGCTATATCCATACACAATACACACCCTCAAACCTTAACCTTAGAGCCTTGGTTGAACCTTGAGAATCATAATTCAACCTTAAGAGTGTGTTAGGATTGAGTTTGATTTGCAAACAAAGATTGTTCTCTTCAAGAGGTATAAGCTTGTCACCTTTGTTTTTGCTTCCATTTCAATCTATCTCTATCCATTTCTAGTGTTCTTGTGTTGTTTTGGATCTAGAGATACCAAAGGTAGAGAGGGCTAACACTCTTTCTTGTGCCTTAATTCATAGCTCATACCCTTTGTTTTTACACTCCTCTTCTTCTTGGTTTTCAAACTGATTTTCAGAGTTTAAAAGGGCTAAAAAACATGGTTTGAAGTCTCAAAAGTAGAGGGGTTAACCACATCTCCTTGTTCTTGTTTACGAGTTTGGTATATTATCTATCTTTTTGTGCTCTTTAACATAATTTTTGGCCACTTTTTTTGTATACTTTGGGGCTGTTTAGGGCTATACTAATTTATTTAATTTTTTTATGCTTTGAATATTTTACTTGTTGTGAGTCCTCATAGCTTCGGTTGTTTAGGCCATAGACACCGAGCCATTTGAGTTGATAGCTTTTATTTACTAGTTGTTTTATGTAAAGAGTATCGTTTTAATAATCAATCTCGAATAATAATTTATGCGCCATCCCTCATTTCTTCTTTTATTTTGCTTCAGAGTTATTTCAAAAGATTGGTGGCTATTCTAGGCATGGGAAAGAGACCTATGTTCAGTGGCTTAACTTCTACGGAGGTTCATCGTCAAGGTGTAGTCTCTCTTTTATGCCAAGAATCGCTTCTCATTTGACGTTTCTTCTCATTTAGTAGACTTAACTATCACTTTGGACAAATTGACTAAAGAATGGAAAGACTAATAATTTTGGCTTAAAATTAGTGAAACCGACATAAAGAATAGGGATTAGAATAGTTGGATTCGGCCGGACGTTATGCCGAGTCCATTGTGTCAAGAATCGTCACATACCAATTCATGACGTTTTGACAAGTCTTGAGATGTGTCTACCTCCCTTTTTAAATTTCCATGATAGGAGGGATGAGTGGTCGTATTCATTGCATTTATTAAATTTCTTGTCCAAACGTGCTCGAAATCATCAAGCAATCTACTTGCTATCGTTGATGGTTTCGGACTCGAAGTCATTCTTATTTTGAGTTCCCCATGACAAAGATGAGTAGAAGGGACAAATAGGGCCTCAAAAGGCTCTATCTCTACTGTTCTTACCTCAGAGCACAAAAACATTTTTTAGCATGAAATTAGGGCACGACCAGCTATTTTTAGACCCGGTCGGGTCTCATTTGGGGCCGGTCGGGCCCCAATGTTTGGTAAATAGTGAATTTTAGTAGAAATAAAAGGCAGTGGCTGAGGGTGAAACAGAGCAAGTCTGGGCAGATAGAACAGTTTCTGGACACTATGCATGCGATCGTTGAGCCTCATTGTTGCTTGTATTAATATTATAATTGTAATTATTATTGCTGTAAATAATTATTGTTGTAATTAGCATTGTTATAATATCCTTGTTGCATAAAATTAGATAGCTAGTTAAGTTAGAATTCATTGGAATATGTAATAAGTAGTTAGTTCATTAAGCTAATTAGTCTTCATTTGAATTTGTAATAGTTAATTAATTCGGACACTCGAACACCTATTCGAACCTTCTTATATGAGGGCAAAATTGTAATAAGTGTGTATGTCTTCCAACCCCCATTTCTTTATCCCTTTTATTTCTCCGCTTATGATGGTAGCATATAGCATCATGTTTTAATTAGCATTGTCCATGACTCGCATCCATTTGTCTTACATGCATGAGGGTTCAGCTCATCATACTAACCAATGTCAAAATTCTTTAATCAAATACGTGATTTATCCTATGTCTTGAATTGGTCAAATGCCATGCTAGTAGCCAAACTGGTTATTCACAAAATGTGTGCGTTGCATTAGTCATATTACATTGTTTAGGAGCATGCATTTTTTTTTTCCTCTCTAACCATTTTTTTTTTTTTTTTGGGTTACCTTAGAGTACTAGGTGAGCATTTCTTGCTTTAGCATATTATATGTATGTGGTTGTTGCCATGTCAAGTATGTTTTCCATGAGGCTAAATACTTAAGTGATATACTTGTTTGAATGTCAATGAATAGAGGCTAATTGCTTAAATTGGAATAAATTGATTAATGTGCATACCAACTCACTTTTTCAAGTGACGCATATTCAAACCAATTTTCAAACAAACATAAAATCAAAGTGTTCCAGTCTTTGCAAATTAGTCTATACTTGTGTGTATCGCATAGTAAGAAATAGCTAATAATTGGAACAAGAGCATATAATGTAAATAAGAATCACATCATGATTAGTGGAGGCTGATCTTTGATCTAGCGAGTGGGGTGCTTAATTCATGACCTTCCCCTCTCGTACCTAAGTTCTCGAGCCAAGACACTTTAGTCATGACAGATAAGTGGCCTTTGGCACAAAGTCTCGGGTTTCCTAAATTTTCCAAAAATATTTAGGTGACGACTTTGAAATCTGACAAAGCAGCCAATTTTTGGCATTTTGATTCAAAATTGATATTCCAAAAGATTTTTCGGATTTGAACTCATTTGTGTTTATCTATTTCACATTGCACTTGTGAAATTAGATTTAGAACCACAGGAGTCTGAACTGTAGGGCTAGTTGTATCCGAAAGGAGCACGAAAAGCAAGCTACAGTTTCTGGCGACTTTCCTAGGGACATTAGAGAACTTGACTTGAACTTCATGATGTGATGTTTTATTTACTATAAGTTCTTGTGTTTTCCATCTACTATTCCTGGATGGCTTGCTGGAGGTTTGCCTAAAAAGCTTGCCAAAAGGCTGGCCGATCGTGGGCTCTGCCACGTTGGAAACACAACCCTTGGATCTGGATTACCATTGTATCACTTAATCCTCCTTTCATTTCTCGGTGTTAGGTGTGAGAGGTATATTAAGTAATCTTGCTGAGGTACCCTTTTGGACCAATTGGCCAAGTGCATATAGTACGCTCTAGTAACTATCCCAAATTAGGACATGATGCCACCTGTGTACAGGATGCTATCAAACTACTTGCTTGAAGTAGTGCAGCCTAGATCATGTCAAAAATCTAGGGCAGGGTAACCCTACCCCATCATAGGGGTGTTTTTGCTCTCTTTTACCCGGTATGTGCTTTTACAGTGAAACTATATAGGGATGTTCATATCAGTGGTACAAACATTATATCAGTTTGGGAATAGAGATTAGTAGGGATTACAATCCTTCAGTTGTGTGTTTTTGACTATTATGGATTAGGTCGAGGTGCTGTTCGATTTTGATTGTTTTTCTTTTCTTTTTTTTACTAGGTAATTTACTATCATAGCTTTAGAAAGACCTAATATTCCCCCAAGTTGTGTGGACTAGTTCCGGCCGGCTTTGTAAAACTTGAGATCTTGTTGACGATCAGCTAGTGTTAGTCTCATTACCACCGGTTACTCGACAAAGAAGGAATAGACAGTCAGTAGCACTAGCACAGAGCATTTAGCAAACACTTTTCTGTTTCTATCTAATTAGTTCACTAGCATCTAGCTCACCCAGACCAACAATGGCACAGAATACAGCACAGAACACAGAAGAATTTGTTGCCATGATGCCAGCATTCCAGAGAACCATGGATGCTATAAATCAAAGGATGGTGCACAAGATGAGATTATCGTTGATCTGCGACGCCCATCTGGGGCATCAGCATCAACTGTCCACCCAATCCCGGCTGCTTAACCTAATCCTGATCTACCTCCGCTGATTGAAAACCTCCGGCCCCAGATCATCAGGAGACATTCCCACAAGTCCCAACTTTCAGGCCTCTAGCGCAGCCTCAATGGGAACTTCCTCCTTTTGACATCAATGATATCAACCCAGCTCTGATCAAGATTGCCAGGTTGGAGAAAGCACTGAAAAAGTCCCAAGGCTTCAATTCCATTTTTAGCATTGAAGACGGGTACACTAAGGCTTCGATTAGGTTACTGGAGAAGTTCAAGATGCCTCACATTGACAGATTCAATGGGAGTGAGGATCCGATTGTACATGTCTGCCTATTTTCTGATGTGCTAAGGCCGATAGGCCTCTCTCGGGGTAAGAAATTGTCATTGTTTGGAAGAACTCTGTTTGACGTAGCGGCCATCTGGTATGTTAAACTGGAGGATTCTACGAAGTGGAACTGAGAGGAGTTGTCTAAGGGGTTCATCAACTAATATTCATATAACACTCAAATAGAGGTAACCATCAGTGAGTTAAAAGCAACTACCCAGAACCTGAAAGAGCCTTTTATCGATTTGTCGCCAGATGGAGAGCAAAGGTAGCTAGGATGACCAATAGACCCTCTGAAAGAGAGCAAGTTCGACTGGTGGACCGGAACCTTGAGCTAGAAATGCTATAGAGAATGACAGTGGCACCATTATCCATATTTGCTTCCTTCTACACAAGTTAGGGGTCTAGATAGAGAGTGCATTCAAGAAAGGCATCATTCAAAGAACTAGTGAACTTGCAAGAAGACCATTCTCCAAGAATACCAATGCAAGTAATAACATTATTCCACGACTTGCAGACGTCAGTACTATTGTTACAATGGCCAAAATGGCTGATCCCTTTGCCGTAACAACCTCACAACCTTCACAAAACGCTAGTCCACGTCGAAACTGAAGAATCTTTACTTCTCTCCATATGATCCCAGCCCATGCCCTCAAAATGTTAATGGAAATGGGACATCTCAAGCCCCTCGATCCGCGGCCTCTCCGTAACCCACTGCCACCTAGACATGACCCTACCCAGTATTGTCTTTTTCACCAACAACATGGTCACCCTACAGACTTGTGCTACCGTCTATGTCATGAGATCCAGGATCTCATTGACAACAAAATCATCGCTCCACCTACCAAACCAAACGTAACCACCAATCCACTTCTCGCTCATAACGAAGTCCCCCCACCCAAAAACATTAACCAAATCCATACACTACCACCATCTTTTAACCCCAGCACATATATCACCTCATCCTACCTACTAAAACCTGAGGTGGTTATTCCGGATAGCATATATATGTGCATGACGAACATAACACCTCCAACCTAACCAAGGCCTGCGGGGACAGAGGCGGAGAAAAGGGGGAATGCACCGGAAATGGGGTTTCCTGATGCCTAAGTCATAGAGAAGGAGGCCTCACTCGCAGAGGAGTATGACCCCAGCTTATACATTGTGGCCGTCGATCAGCCAAAGCTAGTGGTCATACAGCCGGACTTTCTCAGTATCAATGCCCTTGGGGAAGATGGGCTAGGGCAACATCAGGACGATTTGCCTGAACAAGGCCTTAATGACTTGGCCAAGTTAGAAGAGGACTTGGCAAAACTGGAAGAGGATCTGGACAACCTTTATTTCTTTGAAGAAGATAATACAGGTAGTGAACAGATTGGGTGGTGGGACCCAAGCCAGCCAAAAACAAGCAACGGGTGGTTAAGTGAGGAAGAGTCAGATGTTAAGGAACAGACAAGAGAGACTGGGAAAGAAGAGGGAGTTGGTGCTAGCGGCAAGACTGAGAAAGAACAAGCGTTGGAGCAGTTCTAACAAGAAATAATAGAAGAAATCCAAAGAAAAATAGCCCTAGAGCAAGGAAAATGGAAAGGAAAAGCAGAGGCCGAACCAATAACAGATGACATCTAGAGCACGGGAAACACTGAATGGGAGCCTAGTGACAAGAAAAGAATACCGAGAAAGCTCAGGAAGTATTGGAATGCAGAAACCAAAACTGTGGTGGAAGATGAATGGTATGATGATGGAGGGTGTGATATGAACATGCTCCAGGTAGAATCTCATTATAGCCCAACCATAGTTGCAGGAGAGCAGTGAGAAGACAGCGACTTAAGTGATGTATACACTGACGAAGGGTAGAATGTTACTACTCCCGATGATACGTGGTATACTGACGAGATCAATCACATGACCCGGAGTGGTCAGTATTTCAAACCCCTAACTCTAGATCAGCCACAGTCGCCCAGTAAAGAGACTAAGAAAGTAAAAGAGAAAGACATTGAAGAAGACCTAGTCTTGAAACAGCATAAGAATATTCAGGTAGACATATCAATCTGGGGGGTTATTGATGGCTTCTCGGGATCATAAACATGCGCTGTTAGAAGCCATGAACAGAACAAGGTTTCCCATCGACACCACCATTGACCAGCTGGTGTCATTGGTCACTTCTGGGGACGTTATGCCAATGATATTCTTTACGGATAAAGAGTTGCCACCAGAGGGTGCCAATCACAACCGACCTTTGTATGTAACCCTGGATAGCTGAAAAAAATGAATTCTGGTGGTGTTAGTAGATACTGAATCGGCGATTAATGTGTGTCTGGCACGGACTGCCTATGTTATACTTTTGAGGCCAGTCAACTTCACGCCTACAAACCAAGTCGTCCGAGCTTATGACAACACTAGCCGGGATGTTATGGGAATGTTCAAGAGCCACATACTAATCGGTCCTTCTGAGCATGAGGTGGAATTCCATGTCATGGACATGCCGGCAACTTTCAATCTACTCCTGGACAGGCCTTGGCTACACTAGATGAAGACTGTATCATCAACGGTCCACCAGCTGGTAAAATACCTCTTTAACGGTGGGATTGCTATTGTGTATGGAAATTCTGCAATTCACTCTCCCCAAGGGACTACCACACCCTTGTTGGAAATTATACACGGGGAAGAGGATGTATTCCTCTCCGACTTCACCTTGGTGGAGGCCCGGTTGGTCCAATCAATCAGGGCAGAAGATGATGGAAACTACGTAAGCGCCCAGTCTATCTACATAATGGATAAACAAAGGCATATTCCTGGATCAAGGCTGGGCAGGAGTAGCAGGCAGGGGGTACAATTGCTAAAGAGATGAGTCATAACCCCCATGTTTTTGGGCTAGGGTACAAACCTACCATTGAAGACTAGAAACGGAAGGGGATGAGTTGAGAGGAAGAATTAGAGCAAAAAGAACCGGGAGGCAGTATGAGTTAGTCCACAAGCCAATACGGGGAACCCTGAATGGACGCTTTGTTCGCTAAGGGGAGGACTTCCCATTTTGTGGATTTCCAGAGCCTTGGTTTGACCAAGAAACAAAAACCAGGTACCCGGGGTTCGAGATCTTCTTCAGGCACCAGTTACCGGAAGAGAAGGATGAGCAGACGGACCTGAGCACCCATACAGATCAAAGCACGACTGAAAGCTTAGATATTGACAAAGAGGAGCTGTTGGGAAAAGCATTGGCTGATATACTAACAAGTTCTCATTATGGGATTGAGCTCGCCAACTTGGAGGATAGTTTTACTATCTCAATGATTGGGGATACACTAGCAGCAGATTTTACTGGTCTCATCGAGGATGCATCTGAGGCTCTACGCCTAGTTTAGAAGTTTGAGAAAGGCACCATCAGCAATTCTGAATCGGATAGAGAGTCCGGATCTGATTCCACTAATTCCGTGGAGTCGGAGTCAGATTCTAGTTCCTCTGAGTTTGGTACTTCCAAGAGTGGTAACCCGAATACCAAAATCCTGTCCAGGTTGTCTTTTAGCTTTTCTTTTGAGTTTACTGTAACCGAAGATCCGAAGTTTTTGAATGGGAATGTTGTACATTTCACTTACTTTTCCGTGCCTTTAGTTTGTTGCATTGATCTTGATTTTCAAAATTTTGACTTCATCAAAGAGGAAGAAATTCCTCGGGTTTTGAAAATTTTGGTTGATCATGAGGAGGAAAGGCATGTTAAGCCTTGTATAGACGAGATCGTATTAATTAACGTGGGTACTGAAAAAGATCCTCGCTTGGTCCAGATCGGGTCCATGTTGTCTTTGGAGGAACGCAAGTGTTTAATTACTTTGTTAAAATATTTTTAAAATGTTTTTGAGTGGTCCTATGAAGACATACCTGGAATCAATCTTAAGATTGTATAGCACCGAATCCCTCTTGTTCCTAAGGCCCGACCAATTAAACAGCAGCTGCATAGAGTTCACCCAGATTAGGCTTTGAAGATCAAAGAGGAGGTCACCAAACTGATTGAGGCAGTGGCCAATATTGTTCTGGTTTTGAAGAAGGATGACAGAATCAAAGTTTGTGTCAACTTCAGAGACCTGAACAAGGCTAGTCCAAAGGATGACTTCCCTTTGCCGTATATTGATGAGTTGGCGGAGTTTACTGCTGGTCATGCCTTGCTTTTGTTTATGGATGAGTTTTCTGGGTACAATCAAATTCTAATGGCACCGGAAGACAGAGAAAAGACTACTTTCACCATACCATGGGATACGAATTGCTACCGATTCATGCCTTTTAGGCTTAAAAAAATGCTGGGGCTACCTATCAAAGGGCTACAACCACGATCCTGCACGACATGATCCACAAAGAGGTTGAGGTATACGTGGACGACATGATTGTTAAGTCCAAAGAGCGAGAGGGCCACTACATCGCATTGGAAAAATTATATCAACAGATCAGGGAGTACAGACCGAGGTTGAACTCACAGAAGTGCACCTTCGAGGTAACAATAGGGAAAATGCTGGGATTTCTGATCACCCAAAGGGGAATTGAAGTGGATTCGTCCAAAATCAAGGCCATCCTAGGAATACCACCACCAATGACTGAAAAGGAGGTGCGTGACTTTCTGGGCAAAGTGCAATTCATAAGACGGTTTATTTCCAAATTAACCTTGACTTTTGAACCACTATTTGGTCTCCTAAAGAAAGGGAAGAAGTTTCAATAGGACGATCGCTGTCAATTTGCTTTTGAACAGGTTAAACAGTATCTGCAGAATCCATCTGTGTTATCGCCGCCAGAACTGGGAAAGCCACTGATTTTGTAACTGTCAATGACAAATTCGACCATGGGGTGTATGCTAGCTCAAGAGTCAGAATCCAAGGCGGAGAAGGCCATATACTACTTGAGCAAGAAAATGCTAGATTACGAGACCCGCTACACTCCCCTCGAGAAAGCTTGCTTAGCCTTGGTGTGGGCTACTGGGAAGTTGAGGCACTACTTATTAGCTCACTCTTTAATCCTGCTTTCGAGATTAGATCACATCAAATATCTCTTCAAGAAACCAACGCTTACGGGTAGGCTAGCTCGTTAGTTGCTTCTTCTCTATGAATTTGACCTCAAATACGTCACACGCAAGTCGATTAAAGAGAGAGGGGTAGCGGAATTCCTGGCAAACCACCCAGTAGAAGGAGATAAGGCGATGGAATACTTGTTCCTAGATGAAAATATTCTACAAATAGAAGAGGAAACTTGGACAATGTATTTTGACGGAGCGTCTAATCAGTACGGTTATGGGATAGGTGTGTTGTTGATAACCCCCGATGATTCCCATATACCCTTAGCCTTAAAACTCTGGTTCAAAGTATCCAACAACGAAGCAGAATATGAGACATGTATTGCTAGTTTGGAAGCTACCCTAGAACTAGGGACAATAAGGTTGGATGTCATCGGCGATTCAAATTTGGTTGTCTCTCAAGCAAACAGAGACTGGAGAGTCAAAGAGGAGAAAATAAAGGCTTACCATTAGACCCTGGATATTCTGATTTCGAGGTTTGAAAAGCTGACGTTTACACATCTACTAAGGGAGAATAACCGGTTTACTGATGCATTAGCAACTCTATCTTCTATAGTAGACATCCCATTAGGAGTTAAGATGCGTCCAATTATCATTGAACAAAAGTACGCGCCAGCCTATGAGACCATTGCCGCAATAAATGAAGTTTAGGACAAGGACCCTTGGTCTTATGACATTTGAAACTTTCTGGAAAAAGAGACGTATCCAGCAAGGGCAAATGCCAAAGATAAATGGAGAATATGGTGTCTGGCCATCCAATTTTTCATTTGCGGGGACAAGCTATACAGACGAGGTCATTTGGGAATACACAAGCTATATGTTGAAGAAGAGGAATCGAAGCGGCTCATGGAGGCCATCCATGGAGGGGAATGTGGAGCACACATGAATAGTGTGAATGCTAGCCCGGAAAATCCTTAGACAAGGTTATTACTGGTTAACTATAGAGGAGGATTGCATTGATTTTATACGGCGATGCCACAAATGTCAAATCCATGTCAATCGCATGAACATACCGCTGTCGAAGCTTTATAATATGACTTCACCATGGCCTTTCTCGGTCTAGGGAATCGACGTTATCGATGCAGTCTCGCCAAAGGGGTCAAATGGACATAAGTTCATCCTGGTGGCGATTGACTACTTCACGAAGTAGGTGGAAGCTTAGTCTTATGTCGAGTTGAAAGCGTCGCATGTAACCAAATTCATCAGAAATAACATCATCTATAGGTATGGAGTTTCGAACGAGATTATATTAGATAACGACTCACACTTCAAGAAAGAGGTGGTGGATCTGCTTGAGAACTATAACGTGGCTTTTCACAAGTCATCGACATATAGACCACAAACCAATAGAGCTATTAAGGTTGCCAACAAGAACGTTAAGAACATCCTGTGGAAGATGGTTGAACCTACAAGGACTGGCCGGATAAACTGTTGTTGCTCTCTAGGGCTACAGAACGTTGATTCGGACATCCACAGGGGCAACCCCCTATTCTTTGGTGTACGGGATAGAAGTCGTTCTGCCAATTGAAATTAAAGTACCGTCGCTACGGATTATGGCCGAGTGTCAGATAGCGGGGGCGGACTGGCAACAGAGCAGATTTGAGGAGTTTGATACTGTTTGATGAGAGGAGGTTGAAGGCATTGTATCACATCCAGGGCTACCAGCGCCGAATTGCTAGGGCTTTTAATAAGAAAGTTAAGTCCAGGAATCTCAAAGAAGGGGATATGGTACTGAAAGACAACTGAGCTCCCATCCATGACCCTAAGGGCAAGTTCAGACCTAATTAGATTGGTCCTTATATCATCAAGTCTATCTGGTCAGGAGTGGTGATTATTCTCATGGACCTAGATGGCCTGGAGTTTTCACAAAAAATCAATATGGACAAGTTGAAGAAATACTATCCTCGAGAAGCTCGCTAGGCCGAAAACCCGGAAGGGCGACTTAGGCAAAAGTTAGAGCATGAAAAATTAGAAATAAAGAAAAATTGAGCTTGCAAGGTCGAAAACCCTAAAAGGTGACTTTGACAAAAGTTAGAGCACAAAAAAAAGAAAGTTAATACTTGAGTGAACTTGAATCGAACTACGTAAGTCCTGATTCCCATCTTTGAGATACGCAGGCAACTTCATCCTAAAGTTCGGCCACAACCATTTTCAACGCAACTGTCATTTTCGTTTATTTGATCAAACCATCTTTCTCTATTATCAGTTAGCTCAATTGTGTGATCTTCATTTTGGCAGAAGGACCAATATGGTGAATGCAGTTATGGGCAGTTGTGATCTGTTAATTCGGGGCTGTACATCTTGAGGGTTGATTCCGTGCATGTTAGGCAGTGATCATTCTCGGAAATGGTTTTGAAAAGTTTTAATAAAAATTGATTTTTCTTGAAATTTTACTTTTTACAACTTGGACCATTTTTGGGACCAAAAAGGAAAATTTTCAGTGCTTGCAACTTTAATTTTATTGATTTCAATACAAGTACATTCTCCAACTCTCTGATTTAAATCAAAGTTGCTTTTACATCATAAAACTTGAAAAGAAAGATCAAAATAGTAAAACTAGGGGCATGTAACTCGACTTTTTCACCCCCCCTTTCGGAAGCTCGAAAATAGCCTTATAGTTCGAACTCTCATGGTTCTGAATCTAATCTCACAAGTGCAATGTGAACTGATAATCACCAAAGAGTCCAAATCCGACAAATCTTTTGGAAAATCGATTTTGAATCAAATTGTTAAAAAATGGACTGCTTTGTCAGATACAGAGTTGCCACCTAAATATTTTACTTTGGAGAAATTTAGGAAACCCATGACTCGTGCCAAAGGCCACGTGTCCGTCATCACCAAAGTTGTCTCAGCTCGAGCACTTAGGTACGAGAGGAGAAGGTCATGAATTGAGCACCCCCGCTCGCCCGATCAAAAATCGGCCTCTACTAATCATGATTTGATTTTTTATTAACATTATGTGTTCTTGTTCCGGTTATTAGGCTAGTTTTACTATGTGATGCACACAAACAAGTGCAAACTAGAATTGCAAGAATTGGAACAATTCAATTTCATGTTTTTTTGCGAAAATGGTTTGAATTTGTCACCTCAAGTGGGCTTAAAGTTTGCGAATTTGCCACTCAACAAAGTGGGCTTAAAACTGTGAATTTGCCACTAGACATAGTGGACTTAAACATGTATTCGTTGAATCGTTCCAATTCGAGCAACAAGCCTTCATCTACAGGCATTCAAGAAGTTTAACAAGTAAGCATTTAGCCTTATGGCAAGCATGCTAGTCATGGCAATCACTCACACTCATGCAAGTATGCTAAAGCACTAAAAACTCACCTAGTACTCCAAGCTAAGATAAAACAAAAGAGTTAGAAAAATATGCATGATTCCTAACTATACAAGATGTCTAATGCAACACATGCAATAATGCAATTAATAGGCTCGGCTACTAATATAGTATATGATTCAATTAAATGACATGTGGTTAAACACGTATTCCACGAAGTAATTGAAACGACAATGCAGTTTGAATGATGCGCCGAGCTTTGATGCATGCAAGACAAGATGGATGGATGCAAGCGTAAGGTTTGCTAATTGAAATATGTCCCTAAACTAACCATCAAAAACGATTAAATAAAAAGGAAAAAGACATGGAGTTGGAAGGCATACACATTATTACATTTTGCTCTCACGAAGGAGAGTCCGAATGAATAAAAACTAAGCTAGCTAAGCTAATTATTACAAACCAAAATAAATAACTAGCTAAACTAATTAACTAATTATTATTACAACAATTGAACTAATTAGCTAACTAACTAATTAAATAATTACAAAACAATTGCAACTAATAATGTAATTAAGTAACTAGACTAAACTAATTACTGCTCCGCCTCGGGAAATGAAAGATATACATGCACATGCTCGGTTTCTACCCGAAAAGACCTCCACTTCACTCTCGAAAGCCTTTGTTTGCACATTTGAACACTTCCATAATGGTTTTCCTGCACCTTACCAACATTCTGCTGAGGTTTGCATTAGTGGCCAGTCGGCCACTGATAAAGCTTGCCAGCCACCTGCCGGCCATCAATGGTGCCCTGCTGGCCACCTGCCGGCCATGCATAGTGGCTACCAGCCACTGATGCACTAGATCATTTCAACTTTACCAACCATTCTTTAGTTCATTCAGTCCAAATGGTGAATTTAAGTCCTCTAATGGAGTGAAGTACCAAACCAAGAGTTAACTTAAGACATGAAAGAGATCTCATGCCGTTGATAATGAACCCCTAAAAGGTATTAAACCATTAAGCATGACAACCTCAATCTCATGCTTAAAAGAACAAGAGGCTTGAAACAACTCTCAAAGCAAAACAAAAACTAAGAAATGAGAGAGGTTGTAGAGATTATTAATGCTGAAAATAAGTGATAAAAGCATAAAACAAATGCTATCAACTCAAATAAGTGATGTCTAAGACCTAAAACACCAAGTTTATGAGGACAATTACACTACAAGTATGCAAAACAAGACTCAAATGCAATTAACAGTTAAGAATAGTCCTAACATAGGTCTAAAACAGTCCTAAAATATGTTGGAATTAGGCTAACAAAAGCTAGAATAATAGGCTAAAACATAGAGTATGTTAGGCTAGTAAACAAAACACAAGGAGTGGAGGCTACCCCTTCTATTTTTGGATTTCAAAGCATGTTTTTAGCCACTGAAATAATTTTGAAAAATAGTGTTTAAAAGCTTAGAAAAAGATAGTAAAATGGTAGGAAACACAAGGGCAAAGGCCTCCAAAACAAGATATAAAGAAGGGTGAATCACCCCTCAACCTTTATTGGCCTTAAACCACAAGTTTTAACCTAAAAATTCAAAGTTTATACAGCCCAAAAACAATACAAAAAAGTGTTGAAATGAAGACAAAAATTAGCTAAAACTATAAGCTAAAAACATGGCAATTTAAGCTAGTAAACAAGCTAAAGGAGGGGTGGCTAACCCTTCTATTTTTGGGACTTCAAAACCACTTTTTTAGCCTCTGAAAATCAGTGGTAAAAAACTCAAAAAAAATTGATGAAGAGATGGGAAACACAAGTGGAAAGGCTTAGATAACAAGGTTCAAAGAAGGGTGATTAACCCCTCTACCTTTAATAGCCTTAAATCACAAGCTTCAGCCCATAAAAACAAGTTTTAAAGAGCTTAAAAACAACAAGAAAAGATGGAAAACAAGTGGTGTAAAGATGGTACAAAGGTAAAAGAAAGTATACCTCTTGAAAAGGAATGAACCCTTATGTCACAACCAACAATTTCACACTCTCAAGTGATTCAAGAGCTCAAATCCAAGCTCAAATCACCTTAGCAAGAAACTCTCTAGGTTTGGTTTGGTGTGTTTGGGCATAGGCTATGTAAGTTGCAAAAGAGAGAGAGAATTATAGAGAGAGAGGATATTTTCCAAAATATTTCTTCACTCCTAATGTTTTCTAACCTTGAAAGATGAGAGAGAGGTCCTCCATATATAGAAATATATAAGCGTTGGTCAAAAATATCTAAAAAAGAACAACTGGAGTAGTGCGGAAACAGTTAGAGGAAAAATATCTGGTTTTATACTGATGGCCGGCAAGCTTGCAGTGGTGGCCAGCCAACCATCACTGATGGCCAGAGGCAAAAAATGGTGGTTTGATGGCCACAAATAGTGGTTGCCGGCCACCTGCGGGCCATGCCTTCAGGCCTGACTTTAAATGGGCATATCTCTCATCCGGACTTAGTTTTAGGTCATTCTTAAGTCTAAATTGAAGCCCTGGAAGTCTAGTTTCCAATGGTGGTAGACTTATATCTAAATTCTAAGTGTGCAAAGAGATATGCCTATTTTAGTGAAGGTTACTTAATTTTGTCTTAACCGGATTAATGCCTAACTTCAAACGACCATATCGCCCTCATCCGGACTCGACTTTAGGAGATTATTTAGTGTAAAATGAAGCCCCAGAAGTCCACTTTCCAATGGTGGTGGCCTCACAACTAAAGTCCAAGTGTACAAAAGGATAGGCCTGATTAAGTGTGGGCTATTCAATTCTCTCTTAACGGTTCATGCCCAACTTCTTCCCCAACTAGGTTTCTTCCCTCCACTCTTATTTTCTTCAAATCCTAACCTCTAAATAAGATGTTTAAAATATTTTTCAAAGAGTTCACATCTCTTTCATTTATTTCCACTTTGTCCTTACTCGGTTTACCGAAAAGCGTAATTTTTAATGGAATGCGAGCTTTGGAGCATCGTAAAAACATTTTCAAAAATATTTTGAAAGAGAGGGTTTTAAGGTCTAAAATAATTTTGGTCAAAATAGTTTTGGTCCAAAATGAGGTGAAAGGTTAGGATTTAGAGCTCTTCTTGCTGAAGAAATCAAACATTTGCATAGCACTACTTTCATCATTGAGTGATCAATCAGTGGCGCCCAAATCTTAAGGGCAGTTAAAAATGGGGTGTCTACAGGGCACAACTAAGTTAGGTAGCTCTATGTCTTTTGCCTACCCTCATGGAAGTTTATGTAGCTAAAGATGGCCCAACTTGTTCTTCGTCCTCAAGCCAAGCCAGATACTCGCCAAAAAGGGCGCAATTGAAGCTAGGGGCAGCGGCCAAAAGCTCTCTCATCCTCTAAACAGTAAGGTACCGAGTCAAGTGTGAACCGCGAATGGGAAATGAAGCCGAGTATTCTACCTCTTCTTCTGGACAAGTCTGATCATGTCCAAATTGGCATCTGAACTAAAAAGGAAAATAGAACACACAGTGCATAAGGCCTGTTAACTGTATACCTGGCTGTCGGGAGGGAAGTCTATTAGCGGTTGACGAAAAAAGTAAGCTTTCGCTGAATACTCGGGTCAGGGGTCCACCACTTTTAGCTTATCTATGAGCCATACCTGGGAAGGGACGAAAAATAAGAGAGATTAAAGAACAGAGAGATGTACATTGAGAAAAAAGTAAGAGAGGAGTTTTACAACAAAAATAGAGAGTGAGTGCCGAGTGTCATGAGGACCATAAATAAGAAAGGATGGGAAACAATACCTAAAGAAGTAGTGGACTCTCTACAAATCGAGTAGCCTCTCGCCGATGAAAAGCATCTAAACCCATCAGGGTCTCGACCAGTGCTAGACCAATGTAGCACTTGTGTTTTTTCAAGCATTGAGCCACCTCAATCAATCTAATGCTGGCTTTGCTACAATTAGGGGCAAGAAAGAAGTGTGCGAGTAAGCATAAGCAGAGGGCATGCTGCCGATAACCTCGCCAAAGGAGGTCGCCTCTGTCTCCAATGACGGAAAACCAACGAATCAAACTTGGGATGTCCAACCCCCTATCATGAGTCAAGGATCGAGTCTCGTGCAAAGTAAGCCCACACATCCATCCCAAAGCCTGGGCATGGCCAAAATGAGGCTGAGTGTAACGACCCAATCGCATATAATGATTAGCACTTAATTAATTAGGGATATTTGAAATTAATTGGCAATTATTCCAATTTAATCTGGGTTTTACGAAAAGTATGGAGATTGATTCATTTATGGTTCTATTAAGTGCTTACTTTGGAATTAGAAATCAATGGTCCAAATGGCTTAAGGAAGTAAAATTGAGAAGTTGAATCAATTTAATTTTAACTACGGACCCATTTGGGAGTTTAATTAAATATTCGATTCAGTTTAGTAAAATTGAGATTTGATTAATTATGTCCTAATTAGAGTTGATTAAGTAATGAGGATTGTGAATTGTGGTTATTATAAAGTAAATTTGTTTATGATGTGTCCAATTTGAATATGTAATTTATTGATGGAAATTTGAGTCTGATCAAAAACTGAAGGCCTAAATGATTTGGGAAATCAAAATTGATAATAATAATGAATTCAATTTAATATTTGGAGCCTTTTGGGAGTCTGACTAAAAATCTAATTCGGATTGGTAAAATTAAATATAATTAATTGGACCTTAATGGAAGTCAATTAGACTAATTAAATTAAGTGGGATTTGTAATTAGTCATGATTAATTTTGTGCTAACCAAGATTTATTAAGACTAAGTGTTGCTTAATTAGAATTAATCCTAAGCATAAATTGCCTTATGGAATAAACTAGAATTGTGGGTGTGGGTGTGGGTGCACTGAGAAATTTAGGTGGGTGTACTGAGAAATCTGGTTGTGATGTGTGTGTGTGTGTGTGTGTACGTGTAAGGTGAACGCAGCAACTAATATTTATATAAATATATTAATATATGAATTCAAGAAAGTGTGTAGTTTTATTAGGCTCAAAACAACATTTCAAGGAGAAAAAAAAAGGGGAGGAAGAACAGCCGACCGAGAGAGTGAGTTTGTGTGTGTGTAGGCTGCTGGGAACAAAAGAAAGCCAAGGAAAAAGCTATGGATTAGAGAGGGAAATGAAGAAAAGAAAAAGGGAAGTAGAGGAGAATTAATTAAAATGCTGAAATTAAAGTTTAAGGTATGGATTCATGCTTAATTTTTATAGAATCTTTATGTTATACTTGAAATTAAGGATGAAATTGGAATCAATAGCAAGAAGATGAAGGAAAATTAGCTTAAGAATAAGATTATGGAAATTAATTTGAAATGGGTTACATGCATGTGGATGGTTATGGAAAATGACTTGGAAATTAATTATTGGAGGTTTGATGTTGTGATTAAATATTTGAGTTTGATTTTCTTCATCCTTCACATATTTGAAGTTTATCATTACATGCATAGTAAGTTTTCAAGATTTTAGAATTTAATTCATATTTTAAAGTTTATGAGCTTGAGATTAAATTGTGATATAAATTAAGAGGTCAAATTATAAATTGAGCTTGATAATGTAAAATTGGTTGGATTTGATAAGGGTTTTATACATGCATCATGGATTTTGAGGAATTTAAGGTAAACAATTTCATGTTTTGAAGAGAAGAAGGAAGGAATTTTATAAGAAAAATCAAGTTTATGGAAATTTGGGGGTTAATCCTAAAGTTAGACAAGTTCTTGATTTTCCTATGAAAGATTGGAATTGGTTTAATTTTAATTCAAAAGTTTTATTCAAATTAAAGAGTATGAGTTCATGGAAAATTAAACATTGATTTAATTTTGAATATAGAAAATTAATTAGTTTTAATCTTAATGTCATACATGCAAATACTTTCCTAAGGGTCATATAACTTTAATTTCATGTACATTAAAAGGAATTAGTAAAATGGTGTAGAAATTGAATTAGATTCAAAATTATAGAAGTTAATTTAAAGATAACCATTTTGGGTTTGGATTTATTTGTCTTATATGAAATTGAGTTTCAATCACACATGCATCATAAATTTGCAAGAGTTTTGGGAGTCTAATTCATGTTTTAAAAATTTGTGAGTTTGATTGGGAGAAAATGAGTTAAAACTAAATTTGGACAAGTGGAGCATGATTTTGAATAAATGATTTCTAATTGAGAGTGTTTACTAAATTATACAACGATTCTCCATTTTTGTGCACCAAAAATACATGTTTTGAGGCTTTGAATACTAAATTTGAATTTAAATTGCAATTCTGGAATCTCCAGAATTTACGTTGTCCGCTTGAGCAAGGAAAGTCTCACTTGAGTGTGGAAATCGAGCTCCCAGAAGTTTTCAAATTTTACAGTCTGCTCGAGCGGCCAAAGTGGCGCTCGAGCGGAGACCCATTTTCAGCATATTTTGGAAAACTGTATTTAGTTCACATTTTTATTCTCATCTCTTTCCAAAGCATTCTAGACATGATTTATGACTCAATAAAGATTAATAAGCTATCAATCAACATAAATTAGTTAGTTAAAGAATGAATCATTGATCTAGTGATAATTGTTTAAGAAGCCAAGTAAAATATCAATCTATTTGGAAAAGAAAGGCTTAGTAATGAAAGAATATGTAAAATAAGAACCCGATCTATTTGAATGAGAAAGAATAAGTGTAGTAGAACTTCGGACTATCTAGACAGAAAAAGACTAGAAAAGTCAAGTTTGATCAAGGGAGTAATACTGTATTTCAATGTGTATATATTATGTGCTTGTGTAGGCCACGCGCCATTGTCTGCCTGATTTATCTGATATGTCCAGTCTGTCTGATTTGCTTCTGTAGCCATCTGTGAGTAATAACTCTGTAAAGTTACGTTTAACTTAAGCATTTTCTGACTGGTATGGTATGATCTGTTTTCTGAAATGCTATCTTACGAATTCTGAATGAATGTTTAATTTTCTGAAAAGTATTTATGGCACCCTTAGTTCATGTGGCCCTCGCCTGGGGGTAACAATACCACGGCCAATCTGCACGTGGCCCTCGCCCGGGGGTAACAATACCATGGCTACTTGCGCGCAAGATATGGACCTTTATGGTCGTTGGTACCAACTATGAATGTGGGTCTCTAGACCAAATTGATCTGATAGCTAATGGGTGTACCAGGTACGATCTTATGCAAAATCTGAATATGAACATGAGTGTGTATCTAAATCTATTTCTATTCTGAAGTCTGAATATGTTCTGATTTAAATACTGGATCCTAACTTGTGCTGGACATCATTCATAAAACCCTTTACTCTGTTATTATTCACTGGGCTTTAGCTCACTGTATTATTTATGTATGTAGGTGATCAGGCGCGTGACCAGGCTTAGAGGCATTTGCCTAGGATCTGTTTTTGTCAGCCAACCTATGTGCCTCCCGTGGAGGTTCCGGATATGTCAAGTGATTATCGCTATATGATTTAAAGTTTAAGTTCGGTTTTTTTTTCTTGTTTGGTTAAACAAGTCTTGTGTATTTTCAAAAAAGGGCTAAGTCCTTTTTGTTTGATCTGTATATATATCATGACGTAGGGATGATGTGTATATATATATATATATGTGCATAAAATGTTTTAAAATTTTTCTGTCTCATATAAGTCTGCACAGCTCAATGGATGTTGTATATTTGTTATCTGCTTCCGCTTGCCCCTTATATTATGTTAATTTGTCTCAGAGGCCTTCGGTAATCCTAGGATTACTGGCCGGTTACGATGCTAAACCTATAGGGGCAGGTTTGGGTCGTGACACTGAGGCATGATTTCTTCATCACGGTGAGATTCCATCAAGGCTTGAAATTCTTTTAGTGTTGGACATATTTCTTGTGAGCTGTAGCGAAATACATGTGTAATCGGGTTCCAGCATCGAACAGCAGCATGGAGAAATGGAAAACAAAATGAAGTGTAGCTCAAAGAAAAAAGAGCGTTTAGGCCGAAACCGCGAAAGTTCACCTTTTTGAGCCGTCCAAAGTGGCTATCCAGTCTCGGAGCCTATTATTGATCACAATCTCCATCTTGAAAGGAAAATACCAAGGACTTGCTATTCCGCCAGGAAAACAGCTTACGAGCACCATTTATAGAGTTTAAGAAGAGGCAGTGCATGATAGTTGGACTGCACTGACCAACATCACTTTTGGGCCCGACTGTGCCTCATTGGGGCCCGACCGGGCCTATTTGGACTCGGCCGGGTCTAAATGTTGGCCCAGATCAGAGCAATTGCAAAAAAGGCTAACCTTTGCTTTGGTGTACTACGGCTGTGTTTTGAGTCTTGTTTTGTTTGTATTAATTATTTTTTAGTATTTTCGAGTTGTTTTCATCGTACTTTCCAATTATTGATTTTTATTTTACATTTTGTCCGGTTGTAGGTTATTATCCGATTCAAGAATGAATTCAAGAACAAGCATTCAATTTTAAAGTCATATACAAGGTTATCATGCAATAGTTGTACCATTCATCACATGTTATGCAGAAAAATCATCAAAAAAATATTCTTTCCATAAACTAGCGGGTCTAACCTCGATCATCGTTTTACAAAATAGCAAAACCAAAAGAAAAGTCTTCAAAAGTAAAACAAAAGGGTCTATCTAAAGCTAGTTCTTAACTACAAAGCAAAAGAAAAGAAAAAAAAAGAAAATCAGTAACCCATCCTCGCTCTCTTCCTTATCAGCTGCGGAAGAGGTGAGTCGTTGTCATCGCTGGGACTGCTGGACTGGATGTCGACCTCATCCCCCTCATCCTCAGCGGTTGTGTACTCATCAAAAGACTCCTCGAAAGGTGAGCGTTGTCTCACTCTGACTCTCCCCTCGATCAGCCTATTCTCTGCCTCTCACTAGGCCCCATCTCCGTGTCCTAGTTGGAGGAGGTCCTGCAGGCGCAACTGGTGCTGGCTCAAGGTGGAAAGAGTACAGACATCAGAATCAGATATTAGAATAGACTAACAGAATAGACAATAATAGTAGACTATGGCTAAAGTGTACCTCGATCCCATGGGTGACTAGAGCAGTCTGCCTCCTCTGCACCATTAGAAGTAGTCTGTCAACTGTATGTAGGAGATCATCCACGTACCCCGCAGGTACCTGCAAAAGAGGAAAGGTTTGAGACTATAAAACAAAGAAATAGAGCACAGTGCGCAGAAAGTAATGAAGTACAGTGGGCAGTAATAGAACATAGTGGGCAAAAAGTAATGAAGTATAGTAGGTAATAATAGAGCACAGTGGGTAGAAAATAATAAAGCATAGTGGGCAGTAATAAAGCAAATGGGTGAAATGAAGTACAATGGGTAGAAATAAAGGAGAGTGTATACCTACTCAATGCCGGGAGCAAGCACTAGCCTGCGGTCCCTCCCCTCAATGTGCTCAAGGGGGATCTTCTCGATCACCTTGTCTGGTCGCATGTATACGACCTCAGTAGGAATCATCAATTATCCTTATGGTACCGGTCGCCGTCCTCTACTTGCATAAGGTGATCGATCTAGGGCCCGTCGTGGAGATCATCAAGTATCCTCATACCAGAAGGAGGAAGATGTGGGACGTCAGGATCAGCTTGGCCCTGGGCCTGGCAAATGAATCACTCTCACAAATAGTACGCCCTGCCGAAAAGGCCCTCAAACAAAATTTGCATAGTGAAGGCCTCCCATACAACAGCGTAAGTCACCCTCGATGCCTAAGGGATGCCCGCCCAAGGGTGCCAGTCAACCTGTGAGCAGAAGGTGCAAGGCAAGAATTAGATATCAGGTGTTGAACAACAATATGGAAACAACAGTATGGAAACAGTAGTAAAAGATAAAGGCCAGTGTCAGATTTTGTTATCTTATCTGCGATGACAGTATTGAAGAAGCAAGGGAAGTAAGGGAAGTCTCAGTCTACGCGCCGGCATAGCTCGAATCAAGAGTTGTAGTACTGGGAGCAGGGTACTGACAACTTAGTTGGTCTCACTGGGACCGGAGCAAGGGAAGTCAAATATGTGTAGAACCATAGCTGCAAAAAGAAAAACAAGTTGAGGAACAACAGAAGTAGATAAGCAGATATAAACAGAAAATGCAAAACAAGTATAAGTAGAGAATGTAAAGCTGAACAGAAAACTAACTATGAGGTGTACCTCCTAAACCCTCCAATAGCTGCCAAGTGAATCCGCCTTCCGGCGGGATACGGAGCTCATATAGCAGTATAGGGTGGCCAGGCTAGCACCACCCCAATCATACTCCACTACCTGCAGTAGTTGCACGAGCGCACCCAGAAGGTATAGCCCTACGGTATTTTTCTTGTTCACAAACAGGGTAGTACCGAGGAGATACATAAGAAACCCACGGGCGTACTGAGCAACCTCCTCCAGGGTGACTGGCTGAAGGTTGGTGAAGTGATCTAAGAGCCAACTATATTACACTATCCCGTGGCCGGTAGTGTCTGGGATCGTTCCGAGGAGATGGAGCTATGTGACTCTCCACTACGTCATATCAGGATTGAACGAGATTGAGCCACTAACCCCTATCCGCAGGCCGGTGAGCATCAAGAAATCATACGAGGTCAGAGTTAGTTCCTCGATCGATGTGAAGTGGAACGAGTCTGTGGTGTCCCACACCTCTCTAGCAGGGCCCCATAGAGCAATAGCTCAGCCCTCGTCTGTATGAGTCTTGAACAGAAATGCTCGAAGCCAGCAGCGTTAATCAATGTGCGGACCTTTGTAGGAAGCCTCTCATTCCAATGTCAGGGGCCGGATATGGATCCATAGTTACCAATCCTCTTAGTTATCGCCTGTAGGTTGGGAATGTTATTAGTGTTTGGGAATGTTATCAATGTTTGCATGGCATTAAAGGATAATTTACTTACGAGATTCAAAATATGTGCAAAACAAAAGAAGAGATTGCTTACTGTGGAGGGGTCGGCGGACAAGTGCTCGGTGAGCCCCCGCAGTAAGATGTCCTCATCTATCCCTAGAATGAGGCCCTTGAATCTCAAGATACCACCAAGGATCGGAGCGTGTTTGCGGGGCTGGTAGGTGGCAGCATCAAAAGGCCTATTGGTAAGAGGTGGCAACTCAAGCTCAGGAACAGAACAGAGAATGCCCTCAGCCTCTATATCCTCACCAAGGACAACACCAATATCCGCAACAAGGTCAAGGATGGGAACTTCGCCACTAGCCATAGAGAGAAAATGGGAAAATATGAAAAAAAGTGAGTGGGTAAGTGAGATTGAGTGAAAACCCCCAAAATTCATGAACCCTAGGAGAGAGAAAACAAAGAGAGAGTGAAAAATCAAAGGAGGAGAGGGAAAAGTGTGGGTAAAGATGTGAAAAGCCAAGAAAAACCAAGAGAAAACTCAAAACTCAACCAAATCAATTTTTCATCGGTTCAAAACGTAGAGGAGTGAGTAGGTTTTAGGAAGAAAAATCGCAACGGCTGGTGGGTTTTGTGAAAATAGGGAGAATCTAGAGAGAGAGGGAGCTTAGAGAGAGTAGGGAGAGATTTTCAACCTAAGGTGTGAGCAAAATAAGGGTTGGGTTTGATTTAAACCAACCGCGGGTGTGGCTTTTACCAAATCTACACCTGCTCCTGTCGCGACCCAGCCGGCTCTATTGGAGCCCGGTCGTGCTTTGTTTAGGCTTGGCCGACCCCTAATGCAACCTAATTTTTTTTTTTTTACTTTGTTTCCGTATTGGGCCTCAATCTAAATTTGAAGAGGTAAAAAGGAAAAAAATAAAAAGAAAAAAAAAACAGAAAAAAGAAAAAAAGAGAAATGAGAGAAAGAAAAAGAAGAGGAGGAAAAGAGTTTTGTTACTTTGTTTCATAAGTTGTTTAAATTCAAATTTTTGGTTTAACTCATAATTTGTTTAATTCATAATCGTTTTGTTTACTCATAATTTGTTTAAGTTGATCCGTTAATTTATGAATTGTTCTGCCTAAGTTATAATGTGTTCCATTATTTCCTCCGTTAAGTCATGATTTGGCATTGTATAAGTTGTTTCAATTGTTTCGTTATTTCATAAGTTGTTTCAAATATATGATTTGTTCATTTATATTTGTTCCGGTATGTCCGGATTTCACGTATTGTGGAGTCGTAATTGCAAGTTTCTCTTTTGTGGGTTGGTACTTAGGCCTGTTTTCAAAGAGAAATCGTTGTGTTTGTTTTGCTTTTATCTTTGTTTAAGGTTCACACTTGAATCTTTAACAAATTTGCGTTTGTGCGTCATACCTTGATTTAAGTTGTCTACGTGGGCTTCATTTTTTGAGGCCTTCCCAGGAGGAGATAATCTCGCTTTACCAAGTTCTAAAAGCTTGTTTGCTCCTTCATTGATTTGTTTTTACTCGATTAAAAAGACCAGGTGCGCCTGGTGTTCACACCATATTTCCTCTCCTCATGTGAGACGTATTAGGATTATTGTTTCCACTTGGTTAAAAACACCAGGTGCACCTGGTGTTCACACCACCTTTCCTTCTCTCACATGAGATGCATTAGGATTGTTGTTTTAACTTGGTTAAAAACACCAGGTGCGCCTGGTGTTCATACCACCTTTCCTTTTCTCGCGTGAGATGCATTAGGATTGTTGTTTTAACTAGGTTAAAAACACCAGGTACGCCTGGTGTTCACACCACCTTTCCTCCTCTCACATGAGAAGCATTAGGATTGTTGTTTTAACTCGGTTAAAAACACCAGGTGCGCCTGGTGTTCACACCACCTTTCCTCCTCTTGCGTGAGACGCATTAGGATTGTTGTTTTAACTCGGTTAAAACACCAGATGCGTCTGGTGTTCACACCACCTTTCCTCCTCTCGCTTGAGACGCGTTAGGATTGTTGTTTTAACTTGGTTAAAAACAGTAGGTACTCCTGTTGTTCACACTATCTTTCCTCCTTTCACGTGAGACGCGTTAGGATCTAGAGTTTCCTTGGTTAAAAACATCAGGTGCGCCTGGTGTTCACACCATCTTTCCTCCTTCGGCGTGAGACGCGCTTGGGGTTGTTTTCTTCAGTTAAAAATATCGGTTGTGCCTAGTGTTCACACCACCTTTCCTTTTCCATGTGAGAAGCGTTCGGGGTTGTTTTCCTCGGTTAAAAACATCCAGTGCGCCTGCTATTCACACCATCCTCCACCCCCTCTGCGTGAAACGCAGATTGGCATGGAGCTTTTCACCATTCCTACGTGAGATGTAGTTAGGCCTATATTTGCTTACATCCTTTCTATTTGAGATGTAGTTTGGTTTGTACTTTCTTTGTTCCTTTCACGTGAGACGTGTTTATTGACTCACTTCTTTCCATGTGAGACACGACTAGATTCGTTTTGCTATGATTTATGCTTTCGGTCAACGTTGCATTCTTGTTTTGATTGCATTGTTTCAATTATTATTTTCATTCACATGTTTCATTGCTTGATTATAAGTTATTCTCTATATATCATTTTGCATTTTGTCCTTGAACTACACAGGTTTGATTCTTTACAAAAGGATATGTAGGCAACTCTTGGGTTCAACCAATTGTATTTTGATCTATTTTCTTGCCTAAGTCTTACAGCCTCGTCAAATGGGTCGTCTTTGGGATTTGACATTCACTCATGTCATTTCATGACTTTGAGCTCTGTCAAAGAGGGGCAACTGTAAACACACCCTATTTTTTACCGCCCGTAAGACTCGGGTTTGTCCTGTGCGCTCGATGATAAAAGTTACATTGTGTGATTCAGATTTTCAATGAAGGAATCCAAGGTCGAGCTTTGATACAATCCCAACACCTTCCTACTTACCTTGTTCATACCTTAGAAGTCTTTTTTTGAACATTGTGCCACCCTACACTAAGCCTGAAGAAGAGGAACATGGGGAGCACATTGAAGCTCGACCGTGTCTTATTGAGAGCCGACCGTGGCCATTTGGGGCCAGTCGTGCCTTGTTGGCGATAAACACTGTTCTGGGTGGGAGCCCACCAACTGTCTATTTTGGAAGATATTTTTGACCTATTTTGCTCAAATTTTATGAATACGAGGTCATATCTCTGTTCTGAAGGTTGAACAATTTCCAAAGAGCCTATATACTCACTTGAGAGCTCGTTCTTCCTTGACAAGCCATCTTTGAGCAAGCTTACCATCCTTGAGCTATATCCACACACCATGCACACCCTCAAACCTTACCTTGGAGCCTTGGTTGAACCTTGAGAATCATAATTCAACCTTAAGAGTGTGCTAGGATTGAGTTTGATTTGTGAACAAAGCTTGTTCTCTTCAAGAGGTATAAGCTTGTCACCTTTGTTTTTGCTTTCATTTCAATCTATCTCTATCTATTTCTAGTGTTCTTGTGCTGTTTTGGATCCATATCAAGTGTTGAAACTTGGGTTTGAATAGCTACCAAAGGTAGTAAGGATTAACACCCTTACTGGTTAACAGTCTTTCTTGTGCCTTAATTCATAGCTCATACCCTTTGTTTTTACACTCCTCTTCTTCTTGGTTTTCAAACTGATTTTCAGAGTTTAAAAGGGCTAAAAAACATAGTTTGAAGTCTCAAAAGTGGAGGGGTTAGCCACCTCTCATTGTTCTTGTATACTAGTTTGGTATATTATCTATCTTTTTATGCTCTTTAACATAATTTTTGGCCACTTTTTTTGTATAATTTGGGGCTGTTTAGGGCTATCCTAATTTATTTAATTAGTTTATGCTTTGAATATTTTACTTGTTGTGCTATAAGTCCTCATGGCTTTGGTTGTTTAGGTCTTAAACACCGAGCCATTTGAGTTGATAGTTTTTCTTTACTAGTTGTTTTATGTAAAGAGTATCATTTTACTAATCAATCTCGCATAATAATTTATGTGCCCTCCCTAATTTCTTCTTTTATTTTTCTTTAGAGTTATTTTCAAAGATTGATAGTTATTCAAGGCGTAGGAAAAAGACCTATGCTCAATGGCTTAACCTCTACGGAGGTTCATCGTCAAGGTGTAGTCTCTCTTTTATGCCAAGAATCGCTTCTCATTTGACGTTTCTTCTCATTTAGTGGACTTAACTATCACTTTGGAAAAAATGACTAAAGAATGGAAAGACATAAAGAAATCAATGAAACCGACATAAAGAAAAGGGATTATAATAGTTGGATTCGGCCGAACGTTATGCAGAGTCCATCATGTTAAGAATCATCACATACCAATTCATGATATTTTGACAAGTCTTAAGACATGTCTACCTCCTTTTTTGAATTTCTATTTATTAAATTTCTTGTCCAAATGTGCCCAAAATCATCAAGCAATCAACTTGCTATTGTTGATGGTTTCGGACTCGAAGTCGTTCTTCTCTTGAGTTCCCTATAACAGAGAAGAGCAGAAGGGACAAACAGGGCCTAGAAAGGCTCTGTCTGCACTGTTTTCACCTCAGAGCACAAAAACATTTTTTGGCCTGAAATTAGGGCACGATCGGCTGTTTTTAGACCCGATCGGGTCTCATTTGGGGCCGGCCGGCCCCCAATGTTTGATAAACAGTGAATTCTGGCAGAAACAGAAGGCAATAGTTGAGGGTGAAACATAGTAAGTCTAGACAACAGAGCAGTTTCTGGACACTGTGCATGCGATCGTTAAGCCTCATTGTTGCTTGTATTAATATTATAATTGTAATTATTATTGTTATAAATAATTATTGTTGTAATTAGTATTTTTATAATATCCTTATTGTCATAAAATTAGATAGCTAGTTAAGTTAGAATTCATTCGAATATTTAATAAGTAGTTAGTTCATTAAGCTAATTAGTCTCCACTTGAATTTGTAATAGTTAGTTAATCTGGACACCTATTCGGACCCTCTTACATGAGGGCAAAATTGTAATAAGTGTATATGCCTTCCAACTCCCATTTCTTTCTCCTTTTTATTTCTCCGCTTATGATGGTAACATAGAGCATCATGTTTTAATTAGCATTGTCCATGACTCGCATCTATTTGTCTTACATGCATGAGGGTTCGGTTCATCATACTAACCAATGTCAAAATTCTTTCATCAAATACGTGATTTATCCAATATCTTGAGTTGGTCAAATGCCATGCTAGTAGCCGAACTGGTTATTCACATAATGTGTGCGTTGCATTAGTCATATTGCATTGTTTAGGAGCATGCATTTTTTTTTCTCTCTAACCATTTTTCTTTTTTTTGGCTTGCCTTGGAGTACTAGGTGAGTATTCCTTGCTTTAGCATATTGCATATATGTGGTTGTTGCCATGTCAAGCATATTTTCCATAAGGCTAAATGCTTAAGTGGTATATTTGTTTGAATGCCGGTGGATGGAAGCTAATTGCTTAAATTTGGATGAATTGATTAATGTGCATACCAACTCACTTTTTCAAGTGACGTATATTCAAACCAATTTTCAAACAAACATAAAATCAAAGTATTTCAATCTTTGCAAATTAGTCTATACTTGTGTGCATCGCATAGTAAAAAATAGCTAATAATCGAAACAAGAGCATATAATGTAAATAAGAATCACATCATGATTAGTAGAGGCCGGTCTTTGATCGGGCGAGTGGGGTGTTCAATTCATGACATTCCCTTCTCGTAACTAAATTCCCAAACCGAGACACTTTGGTGATGATGGATAAGTGGCATTTGGCACAAAGTCTCGAGTTTCTTAAATTTTTCAAAAATATTTAGGTGGCGACTTTAAAATCTAACAAAGTAGACCATTTTTGGCATTTTGATTCAAAATTGATATTCCAAAAGATTAGCCGGATTTGGACTCATTTGTGTTTATCTATTTCACAATGCACTTATGAAATCAGATTCAGAATCACGGGAGTCCGAACTGTAGGGCTAGTCGTATCTGAAATGAGTACGAAAAGCAAGCTATAGGGGATATGCTAGAGATAGCATTTTAAGAGGTTAAAATTGAGGACAAAAATTAAATCTTGTGTTGAAGTAAAGTTATAATTAAAAAAAGAAAAAGAAAATGTGAAGGTCCTTAGAAAAAAACAAAAATATAAGGGCTATTAGTAGTTTTTTTTTTTAAAGGATAATTATAATTTAAAAAAAAAAGATTTTTGGGACTCATTAATGCAATTATCAAACTATCTCTTTTAGTTTTGTCATTCAACCTGTTGTCTTTTTTGTTCTCTCTCTCTCTTTCTCTCTCTCTTCTCTATTTTTCTTCATTCAGCCATATTTTCCAATTGTTGGCCACAATTTTCCTACTAACCTTGCCACTGCCAGCCCTATCCCTATAGTTATTCCTAACCCCTCTAATATTGTCTCACATTTCCTCTGTTTATCTCTAGTCCCTTTCTTCACATTAACCCCATCATCCATTGGATTACCATGGCACTTCAAGGACCACCACTATAACTAGTGCGACCAAATCTTTCACTTTCTCTCCATTTTAGGGTTTTGAATTGGGGTTTTAAGATTTGATCTAGATTTCAAATGAAATGGGGCCAAGATAGAAAAAAAAATAGGTGATGAAAGGCTCAGTGTGGTGGATATTGTAGCGATCCCAGTTTTGCCACTTCGCTGAGTATGTCGGGGATTGAGCTACTCGGTCAGCTCGCGGGGTCCAGGGGGCAGCGGCCCTTAGCGAGTCCTAGGGTAGCACCCTAGCGGGGTTGAGGGGCAGTGCCCTAGAAGCAAAAATGCAAAATGCATTAGAATTTGCTTGTCTTCTCGAGTGGCCGTTTATGCGCTCGAGCGGAGAATGTTTGGTTCCAGAAGTTTGACCTGTCTGCAAAAGTACTGGGAAAGTGTATTTGACACTTGAGCGGGGCTTTCCACGCTCGAGCGGACCATGTTATATCAGTTCGTGAATCTGATATTTCAGATCACTTTTGTTTATCTCTCTCTCTCTAAAAACTATTTTCTCTCACTTCTCTCTACATTTCCCTACGCCAAATTGGATCAAAACCTTGATTTCTCAAGATCCATTAAAGTTCTGTCATAAGTTCTTCATCAAAGTTGGTTAACTTCTCGAGGGTTTCGTTGTGTGCGGTGAAGATCGAGTTTCGACACAGTTGATTTTGGGGGTTTCATCTCATTTCTTCTTCAAAACTTAAGGTAGGGATTTTCTTAGAGTTATATATATATATTTGCAAGATCTATATGATTTTCGAAATCATATTTCGATAGCTTCTAAAATTGATTGTTGATTCAAGAAGTTGAGCGATTTTGAAAGTGGGTTTGTCTCTTGTTCTTTTAAAATGATCTTATGGGTTTTGATCTTCGTTGATTGAAGAAAAGATGATTTCAGAAAGTTTTATTTCAAAAGATTTGAGTTGTATAGTTTTGGTGAGAAAACCTAGAATTTGGGGATTTTTTTTAAAGGAGACTGAAAATCCATAAATGATATTGTTATATTTATTTTGTGTGTCAAAATAAATGGATGCTTGAAATTTTTCTTATTTATATTTATATGATGATGAATTTCAGGGAATATGAGAATTGTTATTCATTTTGAAAATTATTATTCAAAACGTTAAAATAGTCTTGAAATAACTAATTGTCGAGGATACTTGAGAAGAGAGAATTGTATTATTCCTTGGATGATGAATTGGAATAAAAGTATTTATATTCATCTTGTGAAATTGGCATATCAATTCATTTGATTACATTAAACTTTGAAAGTTGAATTGAAAACTTGCATTGAGAAAAGAACGTAAAGAAACAAGTTTTCATGGAATGGTTTTGGGGTAAATACGTTGGTAAGTCTTGATAGGTGGTGTAGATGATATTGAATAAGTTGACCTGAGAGTCCGGGGT
>NW_021027221.1:11497-35160 GCF_004153795.1 Camellia sinensis | reverse complement strand
TCCGAGGTTGAAAAACTGAAAACCTGTGCGATAGGTGTCGAGCCTTCCGTTAATACCAGTAAAAATGACAATTTGATAGTACTTGTATAGTCTATTTGTAGACACCGACCTAGGGATTACCAGAGTCGTATTTACCGCCCTTGAAATAAATTGTTAAGTTTTGAACAATTGAAATTGCATAATGTCATTGAGCATGATGGTTTTCAAAAGATAAAAATGTAATTTATCTTAAAAAAGGCATAACATGGCATGTGCATTTCATTTCTTGAGACTTGTATATAATGTATATACTTTGTTAAGAATTTCCTATTGGTTTTATACTCACCCTACGGGATTTTTGTGCAGGAAAAAGATGTGCTGATCCACCCAACTAGGGGCGTGGAAGTATGTGTGTTGGGAGTATAATGCTCTCATTTTGCTGTGACTCTGTGTGTAAGCCAAGGGATGTGTTTGTGTGGGTTTGAATAATCGTTTTGTGTAACTAGGCTCAAGCCTTGGAAACTTGTAAACTTTGGGTTATTTATTTGTTTATTTACTTATTGTTGGATTAATGTATTGTTAAATGAAGAACTATTGTATCATGTTGTCACAATCCAAACCCGTCCCTATAGGTTTAGCATCGTAACCAGCCAGTAATCCGTGATTACCGGAGGCCTGTTTAACAATAATGACAATAATACAATATAAAGGGGCTGGGAAACCAGTCAATGATAAGATGATGTCTAATGAGCTATGAAAATCTGAATAAGAGAACTTTCGTAGACATAACCACATTTATAGCCATATATATATATATATATATACCAAAGAAACATATACAAAGTAGCATGCGGATTAAGGACTTAATCCCCTCATCATAACCGTACAGTCAAAAGTCTTACACATTCATCATACTTAACAAAATGGTGGATAGGAACACCCAAAAGCCTTGGCTCGTGCAAACTCGGAACCTCGAAGTGAGGCACAATGGCTGGCTTAACAAAACAGAAGCTTAAGTGGCACCTCTAGTTTTGGTCTAGTACCTGGCCACCTACATATTATAAACTGTGAGCTATAACCCAGTGAATAACAAATGTGTAAAGAGGTTAAGAATAATGTCCTTACAATCTTTGAAACAACTCATTAGCATTAGAACATTTCCAATCAATATCATTCAATTCAATCAATTTGATTCATTATATTCGTATAGGTCATACGTGGTACATCCAATAGCAACAATACACTACGTCTTAAAAGACCGAACAATCAATTGATGGCCATCATAAATAGTTCCAAGATTTGGAACTGACAGAGATCTCTGTAACAATTACGATGTCAATAACAATAACAATCACAATACGCTATGGATGCCCAGATACAGTTCAAAATAGGATCATCATTCAATCATAAAAGTATCATTTTAGAAACGATATAATTTATCATTCAGAAAATAAATACAATTTGAACATATCTTTTACAACATTGTACTCATAGAGAGAACAGGGCTGTAAGCAGGCTATTCAGCTTCCTTGAGGCGCGTACCCTACACAATTACAGAACGAAATTCTCTCTATTTTTTGTATTTTTATGTATTTATTAATTTTTTAAAATATTTTTTCACATTTTTTTTACTTTTTAGATACATCTAACTAAGATGCATCTAAAAAAATAAAAAAAATGTTTAAAATTTAAAAAATATTCACTAAAAACAAAGAATACGAAAACTAAAAAACTCAATTTTCAAAATAGCAAAAAAAATAACAAAAAAAATAGCAAGACTGTTAGTATTTTTAGTAAGACTGTTAGTATTTATAGAATTATTCAAACTAAATAGCAAAAAAATTTACCCAAAAAAATCAATTATACACCCAAGTCATTCACATTTTCCCATTAAATTTTGAAAATCATTCCTAAACACAAGTTTTTTTCACCTCATAAAAAAGTTAAAAAACCACTAAAAAAAATAAAACCCCAAATGAGGCCTATATATGAAAAAAGTGACTTCAGTTGTGCTCTTTCCAAGAAATAATTTTTTTTGTAGCTTCATACTTATTATTTAGAATTTCTTTTGTATATCAACTCAACAGGTTCAGAAGAATGAAGCGAGCTTGAATACTTCCACCATAAGTGCACCTCAAATTGCTCCTTCCACAAATGAGTCTCACACTATTCCCCCGAAGGTGGAACCGAAACGAAAGCCTAGCAATTTAAATAAACTAGAAGCCAGTCTCGGACGAGTTCGTGCTGCAATAAGAGAAGCGAGAAATAATGGAAATCAAACACACGATCCTGAGTATGTTCCCGGAGGTCCAATGTATTGGAATGCCAACGCCTTTCACAGGTACCCTTTTTTAAACATTTTTATTTTTATTGTCATGTTATTCTCCATGTTTTTTTCCAGGAAACATGTAATCCTCTACTTTTGTTATGGCTTTGGACACTGAAAGAGAAAAATTTTCTGTTGTAATCTGAGTAATTTAATGGAATGGGACCCATTGGAGTGAGTCAGTTCAATAAAAGGATTCAATTAATCATACACCTCATGTGGATCATTTTTCAAGTTAATATGAAGCAATAATTTAAAGTTTGAAAGCATCCATCATTTTTATTTTGTGAAAGCATTTTTCAAAATTAATTTGTGTTTCCTATAAAAGGGTTGTTTTCGTAAAATTTTCTCAAAAATAGTTTTGGAAAAAAATTTCCAAGTGTTTTCAAGAACCAAATAAAAGAAAACGAAAATGATACTTTTACACCTTTAGTAGTACGCAATGGAAAGTTAATGCAACAACTACAAATTCCCAAGTTTTGAATATATACTTGGAACTCTGAATCTCATCACCATTACTATTTCTTTGCTACTCAAGGAGCTACTTGGAAATGGAAAAACAATTCAAAGTATTTGTCTATGAAGAAGGAGAGCCCCCAATTTTTCATAACGGTCCATGCAAGAGCATATACGCGATGGAGGGAAATTTTATTTACCGCATGGAGGTTAGCAAGTTCCGCACAAGAGATCCTAACAAAGCCCATGTCTTTTTTTTACCATTTAGTGTGACATCTATGGTTCGCTTCATTTATGTGCGTGAGTCCCATGATTGGGCTCCGATGAAACAAACAGTCAATGATTATGTCAATCTCATTGCGCGGAAATACCACTATTGGAATCGAAGCCTTGGGGCCGATCATTTCATGCTTGCTTGTCATGATTGGGTAAGGAATTGTTGTTTTGCTTGTATTAGTCTCGCATTATGAAAATAATATGTTGTGTATGATTTCTCTATCAATAGTGTTACTTGCACATAATTAAAACACACAAAAATGCATAGAAAGTGCACTGTGTGGTTTGGATTTATTTTAAATATAATCCACGTAGCACTCGATATGAATCTCAGTTACACATTATACTTTGTGTATTTTATGTGTCTGGATTTTGTGCAACTATCCATTCTCTCTATATACTGGTAAATTATATATAGTAACCAAGTAGGACAACAATCTGGCTTAGCCCAATGGCCTTGTGTTACTCATTAGGAGGTCATGCGTTCGACTTTCTATTTTCTCTAATGTACCCAAAAAAAATATCCGAATGACTCAAACAATGTATTAATTTTTGGCAATGTTGTGTTGCAGGGGCCAGAGCTTTCCTCTTCCGTTCCTTACCTATACAAAAATTCCATTCGGGCTCTATGCAATGCAAACACCTCGGAAGGATTCAATCCCTCGAAAGATGTATCATTTCCAGAAATCCTTCTCCCGGATGGCACGACAAATCGCTTACTTGGAGGTCCATCCCCTTCGCGACGCCCAATCTTGGTTTTCTTCGCTGGAGGGGTCCACGGCCCAATTAGGCCAATTCTTCTCTATCATTGGGAAAACAAGGACGAAGATGTACAAGTTCACAAGTACCTTCCCAAGGGTGTTTCATATCATGGGATGATGCGAAAAAGCAAGTACTGCATTTGCGCGAGCGGTTATGAAGTAGCAAGCCCACGAATGGTTGAGGCACTCTACATGGGTTGTGTTCCGGTACTCATGAAGGACCATTACGTGGCACCATTTAGTGATGTTCTAAACTGGAAGTTGTTCTCGGTTGAGGTTTCGGTGAAGGACATTCCGAACCTTAAGACTATTTTAATGGGAATTTCTCAGAGGCAGTATATAAGGTTGCAGAGGAGAGGGCTGCAAGTAAGGAGGCACTTTGAGGTTAACTTGCCTCTGAAGCGGTTTGACGTGTTCCACATGATACTTCATTCGATCTGGCTTCGAAGACTGAATGTTCGCGTTCATGACTTCGAAGAATCATGAATATCATTTGATGAATTGAATTGAACTACCTGTTGCTTCGGATTCGTTGAGGAAGGGGCCAAGTAATAAGTTGTGTAGAGTAACTTGTTGATTTATATGAAATTTGTGCAATTGTATTTATTTTGCAGAAATTAGGCAAATAATGTATGATCTTCACTTTTTTTGTTTTTTTGGTGGAAAGAGGACTAATTATTAGATAATGTTCAGTTAAGCAACAATATTATTTCCTTTAATCACTTTTATTTTTATTTTTTGTAGATGAAGTCATTGTGTGTGCTCTGGTCAATCCCATACTGATTTAGTTGGTAATGGTGTCATGTTTTGACCTAAAATTATTATCATCAACACAATTGTTTAGTGGTTGGAACAATGTGATGTTTGTGATGGTTTTTCTTGTTTCCACTGAGTGATTATTGACTACTGTCTCAAATCAGGAGTTCTCTCTTGATGTTCAATTTATTTTGTTTGTTGCACTTTGAACTGGCAACTTATGGCTTCATTTTTTTTTTGAATTTTGTATCCCACTTACAATTTATGCGGTAAAAGTTGCGGTAAAAATAACAAAATACATTAAGTGAGCATTGACTAAATATTGGTATCAAAGGATAAGTTTCTCTAGATGTTAGAGATTGGAATAATATTCTCATTACCATATCAAGACTCATGAAAATTTTCTCTATTTTTTTTGACTCGTCATAGTGCAAAAATTCATTTTGTTTTTACCATACCATTCCATGGCATATGTTGATTTAACACAATTCTTATATCAGTTTTTGGTCATATCATAGGATTTACACTTCAAAAGCAAAATTGACTTTACCAAACTTGAAGCTGAATTTGCCAAACCTTGTGTGTTTGGAGTTTCTGTAACATGCTCAATTATAGTTTTGACAGTGTAATGACCACTGGAGTTGCCATGATTTTATAAGATGGAAAAGTTATACAAATTAATGATTTAATAATTATTATTTTTATTTATGAATGTGACATACAATAATAAAATTTGGTATTTGAAACATGATCTATAATAATAATTTGAAAGTATATTACATTAATTAATGAAAAAAATTATAAAATTTATTAATTTATGTAATATTACTTGTATAAAAATTAATTTGACTTCGGCCACCCAAAAAAAAAAAAAAAATGTACATCAAAGGCAAAAAAGTGAAGATATGTAGAGGAGGGTGCGAGCATGTCCTGCAAGAATCCCCATGCGAACATTTATATGCAGTTAATTAGTGGGATTTGGAGTGGTTGCTGTGCGGGGTGCACAATAGTTACTGTTGTGTAGTTAAATGGACCCATTTTGATAATCTGAACTGTTCACATTTTAGAATATATCAAGTAGAATATACACAAGTTAATCGAATATGGTTTACCTATTCATTCACTCACATTTGTATTCATTTTACTACTTTAGATTACAATTGTTATTTATTTTTTACTACAACAAAATGCACCTTTGGCGACTAACATTATTTTAAGTCGCCAAAAGTAAAATATTTAGCTACTAATTTTTTTTAGTCGGGGTATATTCATTATTGGCGACTAAAAAAAAAATTAGTCGCTAAAAATGTAAGAATTTGCGATAAAAAAAATTAGTCGCTGTATATTGACTTTTGGCTACTAAAATATTTAGTTGCAGAATGAGAAATAAAAAAATTATTTTTCTCTCTTTGGCGACTAAAGTTTTAGTCACCAAAAACTTACTTTCCGCGACAAAAAAACTTTAGTCGCCGTATATTGATTTTTGGCTACTAAAATATTTAGTCGCCGAATGGAAAATAAAAAAAAATTATTTTTTTTCTTTGGCAACTAAAGTTTTAGATGCCAAAAACTTACTTTCAGCGACAAAAAAAAAATTTAGTTGTTGTATATCGATTTTTGGCTACTAAAATCATTTAATGGCCGAATAGAAATAAAAAAAGTGAGTAGATAAATAGATAAACGATATCCGATTAACTTAATTTTTTGTAGATATATTCTACTTGATGTATTCTAAAATGTGAACGGTTTGGATTATTGAAATGGGCCCCGAAGTAGGCCCATTTGGTTATACAACAGTGGCTACTATGCACCCCACATAGCAACCACCCCAAATCGTAATTTAGTGACCTACTGTTTGTGTGCCCTAATAATTAAATTAAGTTATGCTCCTAGGGTATGTTTGATTGGGTGGATTGGAGCATATGATTGTGATTATTAATCCGTGGACTCAATTATCCTATGTTTGTTTTAACATTTTGGTTTAGGATTATTAATCCAATGGATAATTAATCAAACAAATTTGTAGGATTATTAGTAATGGGGTAGGGGTGGGATTATTAATCCAATGGAGGTTAACTTGCCTCTAAAGCGGTTTGACGTGTTCCACATGATACTTCATTCGATCTGGCTTCGAAGACTGAACATTCGCGTTCGTGACTTCGAAGAATCATGAATATCATTTGATGAATTGAATTGAACTACCTGTCGCTTCGGATTCGTTGAGGAAGGGGCCAAGTAATAAGTTGTGTAGAGTAACTTGTTGATTTATGAAATTTGTGCAATTGTATTTATTTTGCAGAAATTAGGCAAATAATGTATGATCTTCACTTTTTTTTTGTTTTTTTGGTGGAAAGAGGACTAATTATTAGATAATGTTCAGTTAAGCAACAATATTATTTCCTTTAATCACTTTTATTTTTATTTTTATTTTTTGTAGATGAAGTCATTGTGTGTGCTCTGGTCAATCCCATACTGATTTAGTTGGTAATGGTGTCATGTTTTGACCTAAAATTATTATCATCAACACAATTGTTTAGTGGTTGGAACAATGTGATGTTTGTGATGGTTTTTCTTGTTTCCACTGAGTGATTATTGACTACTGTCTCAAATCAGGAGTTCTCTCTTGATGTTCAATTTATTTTGTTTGTTGCACTTTGAACTTGTAGCTTATGGCTTCATTCTATTTTTGGATTTTGTATCCTAATTCCAGTTTATGAGGCAAAAATTGCGGTAAAAATAACAAAATATAGTATTGTGAAAGTTTTGCTGATTCCATTAAGTGAGCATTGACTAAATATTGGTATCAAAGGATAAGTTTCTCTAGATGTTAGAGATTGGAATAATATTCTCATTACCATATCAAGACTCATGAAAATTTTCTCTATTTTTTTTGACTCGTCATAGTGCAAAAATTCATTTTGTTTTTACCATACCATTCCATGGCATATGTTGATTTAACACAATTCTTATATCAGTTTTTGGTCATATCATAGGATTTACACTTCAAAAGCAAAATTGACTTTACCAAACTTGAAGCTGAATTTGCCAAACCTTGTGTGTTTGGAGTTTCTGTAACATGCTCAATTATAGTTTTGACAGTGTAATGACCACTGGAGTTGCCATGATTTTATAAGATGGAAAAGTTATACAAATTAATGATTTAATAATTATTATTTTTATTTATGAATGTGACATACAATAATAAAATTTGGTATTTGAAACATGATCTATAATAATAATTTGAAAGTATATTACATTAATTAATGAAAAAAATTATAAAATTTATTAATTTATGTAATATTACTTGTATAAAAAGTAATTTGACTTCGGCCACCCTATGACACAAAATAAAAAAATAAGTAATCAACGGCGAAAAAATTATACTAATTTGGCTTCGGCCACCCTATGAGACAAAATAAAAAAATAAGTAATCAAAGGCAAAAAAGTGAAGATATGTAGAGGAGGGTGCGAGCATGTCCTGCAGGAATCCCCATGCGAACATTTATATGCAGTTAATTAGTGGGATTTGGAGTGGTTGCTGTGCGGGGTGCACAACAGTTACTGTTGTGTAGTTAAATGGACCAATTTTGATAATCTGAACTGTTCACATTTTAGAATATATCAAGCAGAATATACACAAGTTAATCGAATATGGTTTACCTATTCATTCACTCACATTTGTATTCATTTTAATACTTTAGATTACAATTGTTATTTATTTTTTACTATAACAAAATGCACCTTTGGCGACTAACATTATTTTTAATCGCCAAAAGTAAAATATTTAGCTACTAATTTTTTTTAGTCGCGGTATATTCATTATTGGCGACTAAAAAAAAAATTAGTCACTAAAAATGCAAGAATTTGCGATAAAAAAAATTAGTCGCTGTATATTGACTTTTGGCTACTAAAATATTTAGTCGCAGAATGGGAAATAAAAAAATTACTTTTCTCTCTTTGGCGACTAAAGTTTTAGTCACTAAAAACTTACTTTCCGCGACAAAAAAAACTTTAGTCGCCGTATATTGATTTTTGGCTACTAAAATATTTAGTCGCCGAATGGAAAATAAAAAAATTATTTTTTCTCTTTGGCGACTAAAGTTTTAGTTGCCAAGAACTTACTTTCAGCGACAAAAAAAAAATTTAGTTGTTGTATATCGATTTTTGGCTACTAAAATCATTTAATGGCCGAATAGAAATAAAAAAAGTGAGTAGATAAATGGATAAACGATATCCGATTAACTTAATTTTTTGTAGGTATATTCTACTTGATGTATTCTAAAATGTGAACGGTTTGGATTATTGAAATGGGCCCTGAAATGGGCCCATTTGGTTATACAACAGTGGCTACTATGCACCCCACATAGCAACCACCCCAAATCGTAATTTAGTGACCTACTGTTTGCGTGCCCTAATAATTAAATTAAGTTATGCTCCTAGGGTATGTTTGATTGGGTGGATTGGAGCATAGGATTGTGATTATTAATCCGTGGACTCAATTATCCTATGTTTGTTTTAACATTTTGGTTTAGGATTATTAATCCAATGGATAATTAATCGAACAAATTTGTAGGATTATTAGTAATGGGGTAGGGGTGAGATTATTAATCCAATGAATATTAATCCAATTGGATAGTGAATAGTACACTAATTTAATAGGATTATTAATACTTCACTATTAGTCTTGTGAATCAAACATGACTTTATTGTCATTATACAAAGGTTAAAATGCCATATTACAATCTATGCAACGGACTGAAACTTAAATTTGGACAGATCCCTTTATATTTGAAGCTGAGCTTAAATAGACTCTCAATTTGATTGAATCTACCGAAATTATCGTGGTTGATCCAACACATGGTCAATGTTAATTATGAATGAACCATTGCTTTATATATATATATATATATATGATCAAAGCTTACAATTTCATTTTTAATCGTCACACTTATAAATATTTTTTATCATATATATATGTCTGCCATCAAACAACTGAGTGCAATCTTAAAATTTTTTATCAAATGTTACATGTCATTGTAAATGAGACTGTTGGCTCTTGTATATATCGATTAACATTCGTAAAGAAAAATATGTATACATGATGTTTGTTGTGTAAATGAGTATTAAAAAAAAAAAAAAACTAAAATTAATCCAATAACAAATATAATTTTGCAAAAGGGAAAGATTGTGAAAAAAATAATTGCAAAACTAGTAAGATGGTTTGTAATTTTATCAAGAGTGGTACTACTTAATGAAATTTTTCTTTGCTGATAAAAAAAAAAGAGTGGTACTACTTAATGAAAAATTATTAGTTACTTCCGGACCTACTTAATAAACCAAATAAAAGGAGCATAAACATCATTTTCAAAATCCATAATTGCCAACCATGAGTTGGGTACTCTCATCCCCTGACAAAGACTAACAACGGTCTATACTTGTGTGTGCAGCAAATGTAATTAAAGTTTTTTATTTTTATTTTTTACTAACTTATCACTCGTGTTATGCACGAGATAAAATGATATATTATTTATTAAAAATATGATAATTATATTTAATTTTTTTATATTTTGTCTTATGTAAATAAAATTATATATATAAGTTTAAGGATTTTCTTTCAAATGTTCCTTTACTATAATATATAGTATAGATAGATTAAAATTGTTGTATTAACAATTAATAATTAAAATTATGCTTTGTTATAAAAAAAACGTTATAATATTTCACTATTTTAAAATAAAAATATATGAATTTTAAAAAATTATCATATTGGTTTTTGAAAGGGAAATAATTAAAGAAATTTTAAAAATTTAATGAGTAAGAAAGAATCATCGTAACGTGTAAAACCGCTAAAATCACGGTTAAACCAGCAAATCATTCAAATAAAAAATAGTTTACCTTAATTAGTTAGGTCAAAAGACCAACCAACTTACACAAAAATTAATTAATTAAAAATTTAAATTTTATTTTATTAAAATTTAAACTGTCAATAAATATGGAAAGTAATGTATTAATTTAAATTTAAAATTGATACAATATAAATTTAAAATTATAATAATCTATCTCATAATTTATAAGTTTTAAATACAAATTTAAAATTATCATAATTGTAAGGCCCCAATTTTTTGTAATTTCTCCAAACTCTTATAGTTAAAGAATTTCAATAAGAAATCTTGTTTCTTCATTTCTTGCAAATTAAACCCTAGAAATCAGGAACGACTGCACGAGCTAATCGGCAAACCATAATCGACTCTAAGAGCTTAGGAAACATTTTAAAACCCTAAATTAATAATTTAGAAACCCTAGAATGAAAATTTATAAGAGAAAAACCCTAGTTTCCGATAGTCGCCGTTTTAGCCCGGTATCTCGCCTTTTGTTGCGAATCGACATCATGTGACCCGAATTACTTTTCCTATCATTATTTTATTAAATATATGACTTAAATATATGTTTTATTTCAAAATTTCATATCCAGCCCTTTTCTTTCTTTATTATTGCATTTTGGCCCTAAAAACCCTAATATTTTAATCAAATATGGTACAACTAATATTTTATTGATTTATACAAAATATCTACTATATTTTATTCAAAAGAAATCAAATTCTCACATGTGGGAATGGTGGCCGGTTGTGGATAGGTAAGAAGGACCAAAAAAATTATTTTTGATATAGCAAATCTTGAATTGAATAGTCAAGAAAATCTTTGAAAACATGTAGGAATGGGGAGTAATAAATGCAGTGTGCTCTTGTCTCCCAATTAACTAATAAATAGGATTACTTTTTCTTAATCAAGATTAATTAACACTAATCTTAATTGGATCCAATTACAAACCAACCAAACTAGGTCAATTCCATTGAAATTCAACCAAACCATTCACAATTTTTTCTCTCATCCTTGGCCTATAAATACAAGCCTTATGTAACAATCCTCGCTTCAACTTAGTCATACTTGCATACATTTATGTATGATCTTGTCTTGTTATGTTACATTTGCAAATCTTGTCTTGTTTTGCTTGAGTGTTGCCTGTATGCTTTGTTCTTGCCTGGTGTAGGTCACCTTAAGCCTAGTCACCTTTGAACCTTTTTACACTTAGAACTATCTTGGAACCACTTTGGTTGACCTCCACCATCACCTAGGCATATTGGCCGAGATGTCATCATCCAGGCCGAGGTGTGCATCACCTAGGCCGAGACGTGTATCATCTAGGCCAAGATGTTATCATCTAGGCATCCTAGATCCTTGATCCTTGCACCTAGTGATTTTGTTCCTGGATTGGTATGACCTAGATCGAGGTGTGGCATATCTAGGCCAAGGTGTGGCATAGCTTAGTCAAGTGTTGTCCTTTCAAGCCGATGTCGTTGTCACCCTACTTGCCGAAGCTTTGCCCTTAGCCGAGATCATCACTTGCCGGAGTGCTCTTGCCATTTAGCGTGTTGAACACACTTTGTCATGGTCTTGTCTTGTCAGTCAGTCACCTTTTTTAGTAGAGCCAATCAGCCAATGCCACGTATCCCAGCAGAGGGTTAAGTCAGTGACTGTCGAGAAAACATATCATTTTTGTATCAACTCTTGTCTTTTAGAGAGAGAGGCTCTAGGAAGAAGAAGGAGAAGCTTTTGAGCGAGAGAGTGGACTTCCAAGCTTGATCGTTGGAGTTTAAACCGTTAGATTCGAGTTTTGAGATTAGAATCTTAATCTACTCTTGTTGTTCTTATTGATCATCCAGCTGCATTGCATGATCGAACCTGTTCTGCATGCCCTGCATTGATTTAAAGTTGGTTTTAGTAAGAGAGGATAGTGTTCATGTGTTCTTGAAGAAAAGTCTTGTTTTGATTCGAAAGTTTGCATCAAGAACCATGTTTTTGTGTTTGTTTTCACAAGATCATCAAGTATGAGTACCCAGGTCCATGTTTTCGAACTCATATCATGAAATCTCAGACTTTGTAATAACAAGTTATGATTTAAGCATGCATGTTCTTCATCTTCTCCATCTTCATGTTCTTCATGTTCCTCAAAGGGAAACCCAGATTTTCCCGACTTCGCTTTTGAATGTGGCCGTCGGGACCACACCTCGGCGAGAAGGTGTGGGACCTCGGCCAAGACTTGGTTGGTGCTCAGCATGTTTTCCCGAGATGAGAAACAGTGTTTTGTTTTGATTTGACTTAGTTTTTGAAGAATGTCGAATCATCCGTTTGCATGTGAAGCTTGTTTGAAAGTGCGTTCAATAGACTTTGCTATGTGTTTGTAGGACTTGGACTTTTGCCTTGACCTCGACGTTTGAAGAACTAAGTGAGTGGTATTTTTAATAAAGCTATGTTATAAAGTTTTGATGAAGCTTTGCTTTGCCTCGTTTTGATAAAAGTATTTGTTCAAGCATGAATGAATATCCCTATTTTTGTGTATCGAGTAAATACGTTTGTTTTGATGACATTCTTGGAAAGTCCTTAGTGCCAGGGGACTATAATGCAACTGCACCTTTGTCTTAAAAGTCCTTAGTGCCAGGGGACTATAATGCAACTGCACCATCGTTTGAGATATCTCCCTTGTTTGTCTTGTTTTGCCACTGACGGTTTACCGCGTGGGTTTGTTTGTCCGGAATGTCATCGTTTGCAATATGTTGATGCTAGTAAGCATCCCTTGAAGCTTTGAAGATTTGTTAGATGAACGTGGTTCATCCCTCGTTATGTAAAGTTTGATATTTATTATTTTGAAAAGACTTCGGCTATTATTCATGCCAACCCTTTATTATTTATATCATTCACTGAGTACCCAAGCTCACCCTCTCCATATATATATATGTAGGTGATGAGCAAGAAGGCGGTGACGCCTAGATGTGTTTCGCAAGCTTGTTTTGGATTCTTGTTATGTCGGCTTGACTTGTATTCATGTCGGCAATCTTGAAGATTATGCTTCTCGACTTGTAACACTTGTATTTTGCATACGTCGGCTTGAGAAGCCTTTTGATCAAGATGTAACATGTACTTTACTTTATTTGTAACCAAGTTATAACCCATGTTAAGATGTATGCCATTCCATTTGATCTATGCACAGCTCTAATGGACCACTTGTATTGTAAATTATTGCTTCCGCATTTGTAAGCCCCTATGAATACTCTGTTTGTTTGTGAATCTTTGTTGGTTGGCCTTCAGTAATCTCGGATTACTATCTATCACGGCACCATCCTACAAGGGGCGGTTTGAGGTCGTGACACCTTACTAGCTCATTTTTTTGTCACTCCATACACACACAACCCACGGCTGAAAAGAGAAGGAAAGGGAGAGCTTGTAAGTTTGAGAGAAAGAGAAGAAAAAGAGAGATACAAGTAGGGGGAAAAAAAAAATCTAGCAAGCTAAGGAAAATCTCATACACCTCTTCTCTCAATGAATCATCATGTTTTCCCCCTTCATGATACATGCTAAAAATGTATTTCATATGACACCAAGAGTTATTACATTTGTTAGATGATGTATGGTTTGAAAATGAAATGTTCTTCTTCTTCCTTGTAATTTCCAGCAGGCTTTTCTCAAGGTTTTTGATTTTATTTCCATAGCAAACCTTCACCAACTCAAAATCTGTTTTAAAAGGATATTAATTGACATATATAGAGTATGTTAAAATTTTTTCTAAGACCATGGATGTGTTTTTATGACTCATTTTATTTTTCTAAATATTTGCTGCAAAGAACCTGTTAAAATAAAGAACTTTAGAAAATTCTAGAAAATTATAGAAAAATGGTCTCATGTTCATTTTTATATCAAAATCTTACTCTGAAGGTTAGCTTTCAAAAAACATTTATTTCAATGAAAATGAATGAGTATTTTAAGAGAAACACCAAATTTTGTAACAATTGTCAAATATGGACAGAGTCTGTGTATTTCTTAAATATCTAAAAATCAAAAAGGGCCACTCTACTTCCGTAAAATGATTTTGAAACTAGACTTGATTCTCTACAAATCCTCAAGAAGCCACATTTCTGAAACCTTTAAAAAATATTTATTTTTGAACCAGTGCAGTGCTGGAAATCTGAACAGTGTGGTTCTTATTGTAGTTAATGCTTTTGTGCTATCATGACATATTTTTTGTAATATATGTTATAGTTGCATGCTTGAGTTTTACCTTGAATGGCCTTATTTTGCTCTTACTTGTGCTAACCACTAATGTGAAATGAACTTAGTGTGAAAAGGGAAAAACTAAATGGGTTGGTAGAGAGGGTTGACGACCACACTAGTTATACATAGTAAATGATGAGAATGTTAAGTTGATATTAGTAGTGGATTAAAATGAGCAAGTTTTGTGCAAGTAGTTGTTTCGGAACCCTTAAATAGAGCGGTTGTATTCGGATCCTAGGTAGTTCGGTAGAAGGAGGGATTTGGGCAAGGCCCATCATTACCGTCTCTTTTGAGGCCCTGCGGGTGGCGCTACGCAGTATATAACCGTTGGTAGGCATCCGAGGTAAAGTCTGCAACAAAGCAGCAAAAGAGGGGGCATAAAGAATAATCCGCGCCTAATTCTTGGAGTTGGGAGGACGAAATCTCTTTAGGGGATTTCTAGACTACTAACAACTAATCATATAATTTGTGTTATGAACTTAAATGCTATGATCCCTTTCCTCTGTCTTTGTAAATGCTGTTGTGTATTGGACTGGGAAAAATGGATGGGGTGTGTGTGCGTTTACTAGGCATTCAAAGCTCACGGCGTATCATGCTAGGTGCCGAAGAGGAGCTTATAGCAGGAGACGATGAGCCGGAAACCTTCGAAGACATTTGGCTATCCTAGAAAAGTTAGAAATTTTCCTTTTGATGTTTTGTACAGTTCATATGAAATTTTAAATTTTCTTTTGGGATGTAATGTTGATGAAATGAGCTTTTTTAATTAAGAATATTTGTAATCATCCTATTATTATGTACTTATATTCCAACATTAATATAATCCCTGACGTTGCTTATGAGACCTTGTGTCAATGCCTCTTAAGATCTGTCAAAAGGGTAGTGCGCTATCTAAGAAAACTGGACTTAGAAGGGAGGCTATTTTGACTCCTTCGGTGATCTGGGATCTTATTTGGTTATTGGCCATAGGACTCATTAGTGACCTTCCCTTGACTACAACCCTTAGTGTAGATTTGGGGCGTCACAATAATTATCTCATAATTTTTGTATTAAGGAGCACTAAGAGTGACATTTAGATAATCAATATATCTATATATTTTATAAAAGAATACTTTTAAGGAGAGATATTATGAGAGTTTTAAAATCTCATATAAAATTATTTTTAAAATCAAAATCTCTATGTGAAATTGTAAAATAAAAAGTTAAATAGAAGTTAGCCAATTGAGATTTTCTTAGTTGTTTAAAATTAAGAAAATCCAAAAAATTAGTATGAGATATTAATCATAAGGCTTTTCACTAAAAATCTTATTTTGCTTATAAAAATGGGAGTATAACATTCACTTTCTGTAAATGAAACAATTCATTTTTTCCTTCTTTTCTCGATGTGGGATTATAAAATAAAAGTTAAATGAAAGCTAATCAATAATAATTTTCTTAATTTTTTAAAAGTTAACAATTGTTTGGGCGGGAAGTTTATTTCGAATCAAGCAATTTTGGCCATTCAATCTTGGCGGTTTAATCTTTAATTAGGTTAATCTTTCGAATCAAACAAATTTAACCAATATATTCTCGATGTGAGATTATCAAATAAAAGCTAACCAATGAAGATTTTCTTAATTGTTTAAAGTTAAGAAAATTAGTATGAGATATTGAAACTCTCAAAAGGTTCCTCACTAAAAATATCCTTTTTCTTATATAATATATAAATAAATAAATAGATAGATAAATATAGATATTGATATTTATATTTGTTTTAGATATATTTTAATTTACAAATTATTTTTTTGAAGATTTTTTATAAAAATAATTTAACAATCCCATCACTAACCGTAGTGTATGAGAGAAATTAAAAAGGGTGCTGCATTAACTATGAGAGAAGTCAAAAAGGCTTATGGATTGAGAGAAGTCAATAAATCCTGATATTTTCTTTTTTTAAATAAAAAAATTAGAAAATTAAGATTGGGATATTGGAACTCTCACAAGACTTGTGGGTTAGAAACTTCATTTTCCTTATATAATACTAGCATATCACCCCTGCTATGCACGGATTGTGTTTATGTGAATTGTGATTTTTTAATTTTTTTTTTTAAATGTCTTCTTTTTTTCTTTTTTTATATTATATTAAAGTTTAATATTTTGATAATAATCATATGTGTTGGACTTTTCAAGGAATTAAATGTCTTTTTTTTATTATATTATATTAAAGTCTAATATTTTGATAATAATCATATGTGTTAGACTTTTCAAGCAATTAAATGTCTTTTTTTTATTATATTATATTAAAGTCTAATATTTTGATAATAATCATATGTGTTAGACTTTTCAAGCAATTAAATGTCTTTTTTTTATTATATTATATTAAAGTCTAATATTTTGATAATAATCATATGTGTTAGACTTTTCAAGCAATTAAATGTCTTTTTTTTATTATATTATATTAAAGTCTAATATTTTGATAATAATCATATGTGTTAGACTTTTCAAGCAATTAAATGTCTTTTTTTTATTATATTATATTAAAGTCTAATATTTTGATAATAATCATATGTGTTAGACTTTTCAAGCAATTAAATGTCTTTTTTTTATTATATTATATTAAAGTCTAATATTTTGATAATAATCATATGTGTTGGACTTTTTAAGAATTTTTTTTATGCTTGTTCTTAATGCATTAAAGTGTTATTATGAGGGTAAGACTTGGGGGTTGGGAGAAGTTAATAAATGCTAAGGTTTTTTTTTTTTTAAATCAAAAAATCAGAAAATTTAGATTGGGAGATTGGAGCTCCTAGAAGGCTTGGGGTTAAAAACCCCCTTTTACTTAATATATAGTATAGATAGCTTATCACCCGTGCTATGCACGAGATAATTATAGATATTTATATTTGTTTTAGATTTTTTTTAATATATAAATTATGTTTTTTAAGATTTTTTATAAAAATAATTTAGCAATCTTATCACTAACAATAGTGTATGAGAGAAGTTGAAAAGGGTACTGTAGTAACTATACACGGATTGTATCTATAATTATTTGTGAGAGAAGATTTTAAATGCTGATTAGGGAATTTTGACCAAATCAATAAATGCAGGCATGTGGAAAGACATGTGAATTGAAAAAAGTTAATGAATGCTGATTAGGAAATTTTGACCAAATCAATAAATGTTGAGTTTTTTTTTTTTTTAATAAGAAATTTAGAAAATTCAAATTGGGATATTGAAACTCCCACAGGTGTTGGGGTTAAAAACTCCATTTTGCTTAATATATAGTATAGACTAACATATCACCCGTGCTATGCACGAGATTAGATTTTAAAAAAATATTTATGATTATAAAAAACATATTTTAAAATTATTAGTATAAAATATACATAATTTTGAAAGAAAATATTGATGTTTTATAATTGAAGCAATGAAAATGAAAATTTATTATATTTGTTCGAAATTCACTAAATAAATAAGGTATATTATAATTAAGGTCTTCTATTAACATTCCTGCATTATCAACATGATAGTTAGTATTATAATTGATAAACAACACATATATTATGTTCTTATAAAATATTATAAAGTAAAAATATTATACTTACATATTATATATATATTTTTTACCTTGTAAAAGGTATATATATTTTTCAGACAAATCTATATTTAAAACAAAGTTCACACACGATGCACAATCTAGTTGACGTAGCATTATCGGTACAGGTATGATAAAAGCATAGACACAGTCTTAGAATGACGCACTATAATATTTAATCATTCTAACTCCATTATCCTATAAAGATTTGGAATTATAACATTTTTTTTGAAAAGGTAACAATAAGTTATTTATAATAAATTTTATAATTTCTTACCTTTGATATCATATTCTTCAAATATGAGGGTTGGCATTGCAAGATAAACTTGTCCACTTACGCGGTCCGGCCCACGTGAGTAAACCATCCTACAATATACAATAACCAACAACACTTATGCAGATGTATACAATATAGGCACACAATACATATGTTATTCCAATTTTATACATTCTTATATACAACATCTAAGTCAAATGGATGCTCTATAATAAAAACATACAAAGATGTTATAAATCAAATTAAGATGCCCAAAGGCTTACATCATATACAAAGGGTGTAACCCTTGCAAGAATGGCACACGGCCAACAAATACATAAATGGCCCTTAGTCGGCAAATAAAGGAACCACCTTACACGGTTCCAAACACAACTTCAACGTCTCAGTCCACATCCACATGAGCATACCTGAAAAATATTTTCAGCCACGTAGGGTGAGCATAAAGCCCAGTAGGAAATATTTCAAAAACTAAATATGCTCCACCAGTGTAAATGTTATTTTTTAATAAGAATTTATATTTATTTTAAATATTTTTTAAATATAATCGGTAGTTAAAAATACAATGAATTAAAACCCAATCACAAATTAAATCAATTGATAGTTAAAAATACAATCACATCACAAAAAAATCAATTACAATTTTTTTAAAAAAAATATAATTTAATCATCATCAATAATTGTTACACTGTTAATTGTACTTACATTTTAATTGTGAACTCTCTCTCTCGTCCAAATCATCTTACGATTTTGATTTTGTTTGTCAACTTTGAAGTCATACTTAAAGGCATCTTTAAAGTTGCTTTATTAAAGTGATGACTTAAACTTGCTAGATGAGCCAATAAAGCAGAATGCCGAAAAAAAAAAAAAATTAAGAAAACCAAAAATTAAAAGATTAAAAGCTCACATTTATCACCCAAAAAAAAAAAAATAATTAAAAACTCACATTTTTTTTAAATCACGTGTTACTTTTGTTTACCAGGGGAAAAATGCGCAAGAGATATTTGATTCATACTTGAACACTTGTCCAAATCAAGGAAGTAGAACATTTCAAACAGAGGTGCACTATTGTTGATCTCACTTATCAATTTTCCATTGCATGAAGAATTGTCTAGCAACATGTGTTAACAATAATGATCTTTTGGTAAATAGGAAGCGATCTTTATGTCACTTCAGTATTTCCAAGAACCAATCAACCGAGCTTTGCAGAGATTTGCATATCAAAATTAGTCAGCTTGAAGTCATCAAAGAACCATTAAACTCACTGTGACTGTTCATATTTTTTTTGTTAGAAAAAAATCAATTACAATTACAATCACTGTGACTGTATAACGGTAGTTAAATATTTTTTTGGTACTTTAACTATCAATTGAACTCAAAAAAAAAAAAAATCATTAAACTAATTACAATACAATCACATTAAAAAAGAACCATTGAATTAACTACAATTACATTAAAAAAAAAAATCGTTGAACAAACTACAATCACATCACATTTTTCCCATAATAAAAATAAATAAATGAAAAAAAGGACCATTAAACTAATTACAATCACATTAAAAAAAAAAAAACCATTGAACTAACTACAATCACATTTTTCTCTTTGTGAGTGTTTATGTTTATCTACCTTCAATTATATTAAAAAAAATCAAATTATAATTTTTTTTTGGCTAGACCAAATTCAAATCACAAAAAGGAGATAACTTCAATCATACAAATCACAAATATTTTTATGCTATCTAACTACAATCATATTTTTTTCATAATAAAAAAAATAATTGTAAAGAAGAACCATTAAAACAGTAAATAAAACGATTAAATCACATTAAAAAAAAAAGAACCCTTGAATAAACTACAATCACATCAGGAAATTTAGATTGGGAGATTGGAGCTCCCACAAGGCTTGGGGTTAAAAACTCCCTTTTACTTAATATATAGTATAGAAGTATAGATTAGTGGTAGCTCATGCTATACACATGACTTTATAAATTAAAAAAAAAAATCATTATAAATATCTTGAAGTAATTTAATGTTTTATCTTGCGGTATATATGAAATTTATAAGTTAACTTTTATGTTTATAAATTTTTAAATTATTAGTTTAAAAAAATTAAATATATATATGATTAAAAATATATATATATATATATTGTGCAATTTTAATAATTGGTATTTGAAAAAAGTTAAACCTGATTAAATGAGATTAACTGAGTTATGACAAACCTCTTCGTGTTATGAAAATATACAAATTTAAAAGTTATAATTAAAATAAATATATAATTTAATTATTAAACATGAAATGAAGTGATATTTAACAATTAATATGATGTTTCTATTATTAATCCAATAATTTAAGTTACATTTCTTTTGATTTCAATTTCACAACTAAAAATACAATACGAATATAATACACACACGGATTTCTAGTCTTTATGAATAAGAAGGTTTCAAAATATTTTCAATTTTCATCATTTTCTTTTAATTTTTTTTTATCTAATTTGATTTTAAATTTGAATAAAATTTTTGATTTGATATGAATTACTTTAACATTTTCATTAAATTTTTATCAATTTTTAAAAGAACTTTCATTCTTATCCCTATTTTCTTTTCACCAATTTTGATATGATTCATTTGTTTAAATTTTTATAAAATTATAATTTGATAAAAAAAATATATTAAGGGTTGAAAATTCTCTTAATTGGAATTATAGTGAAATAACGTCTTGAAATAGTCAAAATTTGAGTATGTAATTGGTTGAAATGTATAATTTAATTAATTCTCTTCTCATATTTGTATAAAAATTGACACTTATAACTACATTATTATAAGTTGGATTATGAAAAAAAATTTGGGATGTCAAACATTTTCCATTTGTAAATATCCTACATATTAAAAAATGAAAAAAGAAAAAGAAAAAGAAAAAAATATGTGTAGCTTTTTGATATGTGTTTATCAGTTTTGTTTTATAGATATAAACAATTGATATTTCAATTTAAAAAATTAAAAAGTAAAAAAAAAAAAATAGATAGGATTTTTTTGAGATAAAAGAAATCATCTAACTCTTCTATATATTATTAAGATGGACTATTTTAACCACATAAAAAAAATAGAAATTATATTTAGAGATTATTCCTATATAGTATGCTATTATATACAACAATAGTAGTAACAAATTAACTATAATATATATGAAAAGTTATATTAAACTTTCACTTTCAATTAATTGAATTATAGTGGGATAGAACGTGAATAAAAATAAAGAACACAATAATATTTAAAAGTTTTAAATTTACCTAGTTATACAAAAATATAATGTTATAGTAAAATCTTGAATTCTCAGTAAATTTTCACATTTTTTATAAAATAACGGTCTTCATTGAAGAAAACAAAATTTGAACAAAATCCTTGGCATGTATAGCGATCCCGGTTTTCCCTTTACTGTTTAACTGTATCCGGACTCGGTTCCGTGGAGTTGATTGTTCAGTATGTTTTGTTGTCATCCTTTAATTTCATATGTTTGAGTTTTAGGATGTGTTGGGCAGGGTTGTTACAGGTTGGTTGAGCCTTGGTTTCATGTAACGCCCTCAAAATAATAACATTAAACCCAACAGATAAGACATGCATTGATATTCAAAAGTTCCACATTCTTTCATTTCTCAGAGTTTCATTACAAAAAGTATTACATGTTAACAACAAAAGCAAATACCCTACAGGCTTACAGCTTTCCAAGTTAACACTTGGTTACAACCAAAAGAGTACTAACTCATACACATTAAGCCCTTGGCTTGTATTTACACGTAATACATCAAAAAGTAAAACGACACCATTATGTCCGTCTTAGCCTCCCAAGCTATGTCCTTGGAGGTGGCATGCTGCCTATACCTGAAAATGATATTCCCATATAGGGTGAGCCACAGCCCAGTAGAGATACACTAAACCAACCATGAACAATGACTAAAAGATTAGCAATTGATAGATGGCTAACACAGACGCATTCACATAAATTACACATTTATGTCATACAACTTATGAGTCTAAGTTACCTTTCATTTTCCCTTTTTCAACAGATAAGCATGCTATCATCATTTCCACAGATATGTATAAAAATCACATATTTATGTCATACGACTTATGAGTCCAAGTTTCCTTTCATTTTCTCTTTTTCAACGGGTAGGCATATAAGCACTACCTACATTCCCAACAGATATGTATAACGACAATATCCACAGATAAGCATAAAAGCTATATCCACATTCTACAAAGATAAGCATATGAGCTCTATCTTCACTTCTCTAGACAAGCATATGAGCTCTGTCTACGGAGTACATCCCCTATCTCCTCCAAATACCTATCCGGTTTAGAGGTCCATCCCCTATCTTCAGAAAGCGACAAGAGTACATCCCCCATCTCCTCCTCTACACATAACGCATATAAACACATTGGTTCTACATACAATCACACAATACAGCATACTCACATGAAACACATCATGCACTCCGGACAACTGCGGATTCGTAAGTTGTTATATTATTGTAAATATTGATTTTACTGTAAAGATATTGTCAAGACCTTCGCTAGTGCACCAAGCAATGAGCTAAGGAATTGCCATCAAATTTACGATATGTTCTAAAGTTTATTCAAATTTCTAATTATTCTATTTGTAATAAAAAGATTGATATTTCAAGTGTATCTTACAGGGAAGGCTTGAAGTCACTGATGATGTATCTATTATGGAGCACCTGAAACATCCCGATTATACATAAACTGAAGGATCTTACACCAACATCAAGGAAGTGGAATTTTCTCTATGATCTTGGGGGAAAGGTGGACTATTTAAATAATTGAAACACAGAAACTGTTAGCTATGGATTTATACATGCAATTTAGACTCAGATCATTTTTTTCTTATTGTCTTGAACATAACCACGTTTTACTTCATTTATGAACTAATATCTTCTAGCTATCTAGTCGTTCTTTATGATACGTCCGAGCAGTTGCCACGACCCCTGATAAATGGAGATTTCTTGGGCTTACTTGTAGTAGCTAGGATTATTGTATTTATCAGCTCGTTGCACAAGACATCGGTGTTGTAAAAATTTCACTACCTTTTCTCTAGAACTTTTGCTCTCTCCCCCTCTATGGGGATTGTTGGCTGGGCTGGA
>NW_021027220.1:465933-484474 GCF_004153795.1 Camellia sinensis | reverse complement strand
CCGACAAGAAGGTAGTCATATCATGCAAGCCAAAGTGAACGTTGTGGAAAAAGGACAATGTTCTACATCCAACAACAGAAAGAGGAAGTATGTTGGGAAGAGTCCCAAGTAGCGTTTCCAAGAGTTGAACAACAAGAAGTTCAAAGGCAGGTGTTTTGTGTGCAGTAGAAATGGACATCAAGCGATGAATTGCCATTAATGCAAGGGCAACAGAGGCCCGAGTAAGAAATCTGCACACGCACATGTGATTGAAGCTATAAAAAAAATAAAAAAATAAAAAACTTTCAAATAGGTTAGTAAACATCAGTCTTTTTGAAATTGTCTATGAAACAAAATTGTTAGGACAAGTGTGAAGACTGCACTAAGGCAAAACTCACTAAGGCATCATTCAATAAAGTAAAGAGAAATATTGAACCTTTGAGTTTGATTCATACAGATATTTGTGATCTGAAATATGTTCAAACAAGAGGAGGTAAAAAGTAATTCATTTTAATTCCGATGTATCAAAAAAAAAAGAAGGTATTTCATTACTTTTATTGATGATAGCACGCAATATTGCTATGTTTACTTGTTGAGAAGCAAAGATGAAGCCTTAGAGGCTTTAAAGCAATATAAAGTTGAGGTTGAGAATCAACTTGACAAGAGAATTATGGTTGTCAGAAGTGATAGAGGTGGTGAATATGATATTCTGTTTCAGAAAGTGTGCTCTCAATTCGAAATTATTTATCAAACTACTGCACCTTATTCTCCTCAGTCAAATGGAGTGGCTGAGAAAAAGAACCGAACTCTAAAAGAGATAATGAATGCCATGTTGATAAGTTCGGGTTTACCCCAGAACTTGTAGGGAGAGGCAGTTTTATCTGCAAATTTTATTTTAAACAGAATACCCCACAAGAAGATAAGTCAAATATCATATGAGTTGTGGAAAGGCCGGAAATCTATCTACAATTATCTTAAAATGTGGGGATGTTTGGCAAAAGTGGCGATCTCTAGTCCAAAGATGACTAAGATTGGATTAAAAATCGTTGATTGTGTATTCATCGGCTATGCGAATAATAATAGTGCATATCAATTTCTGATACATAAATCTGAACATCTTGATATGCATGAGAATACTATTATTGAGTCAAGGAATGCAATGTTCTTTGAACATATATTTTCTTGTGAGACAATTGTAGAGTCTATGCCTCTGGAGGCTAAAAACATGAGATATATCAAAAGGACTTATGATATTGTTATGAGTAGCAATGGGGAGGATAATGAACCTAGACGAAGTAAGAGGGCTAGAGAATTTCAAAATCCTTTGGTTATGATTTTCTAACTTATTTGTTAGAAAATGAGCCTTAAAGCTTTAAGGAAGCGATGTTAAGTCCTGAAGCACATTTGTGAAAAGCGGTTGTGAATAGTAAAATTGAATCCATCAAGCAAAATCATATATGGGAATTGGTTAATCTCCCTCCGGGAATTAAACCACTTGGATATAAATGGATATTCAAGAGAAAGATGAAAGCAGATAGTTCAATTGACAAGTATAAAGCGAGACTTGTAATCAAGGGGTATAGACAAAATGAGGGTCTAGATTATTTTGGCCCATATTCCCCTGCTACAAGAATAACATCCATTCCCATGCTAATAACAATTGCAATGTTGTATAACTCGGAGATACATCAAATGGATGTTAAGACAACTTACGGCAACTTAGATGAAGAAATCTACATGGAACAACTCGAGGGGTTTGTGGTTCTAGGCCTAGAAAAGAAAGTCTGTAAGCTTATAAGATCTCTTTATGGGTTAAAACAAGCACCAAAGCAATGTCATGAGAAATTTGATCATGCCATGTTTTCGGATGGGTTTAAGATAAACAAATGTGACAAATTTGTCTATATAAAGAAAACAGATGAAGGCTATGTCATAGTTTGTCTTTATGTTGATGACTATTGGGAGTAATAATGACATGATAAGGTCCACACAGAAGATGTTAAACAAACGGTTTGACATAAAGGACTTAGGAATTGCAGATGTAATTCTTGGAATGAAGATTACAAAAACTCCTGATGGATATACTTTATCTCAGTCTCACTATGTTGAGAAAATTCTTGAGAAATTTGGTGAACATGACAATTGCCCTGTTAAGACACCTATTGAGACAAGTATTTATTTATCAAAGAATACAGGGGCAAGCATATCACATTAGAATACTCCCATATTATTGGAAGCTTGATGTGCCTTATGAATTGCACTCGGCCTGATATTGCTTATGCCGTAAGCAAGTTGAGTAGGTATACAAGTAATCTAGGAAAAGAGCACTAGAAAGCTATTGTTAAGGTACTTAAATATCTAAGACATACCTAGAGATATGGCTTACAGTATACTCGTTATCCAGCAGTACTAGAAGGGTACAACGATGTAAATTGGATATCAGATACGAAAGACTCAAAATCCACAAGTGGATATGTCTTTACCTTGGAAGGTGGTGCTGTCTCTTGGAAATCATCCAAACATACTTTGCATAGCAAGGTCTACAATGGAATATGAGTTTATTGCATTTGATAAAACTGGGGAAGAAGCAGAATGGCTTCAAAATTTCCTAGAAAAGATTTCAATGTGGCCTAAATCCGTGTCAGCTATATGCATTCATTGTGATAATGAATCAATAATAAGACGAGCAGAAAATGTGATGTCTAATGGAAAGTCCAGACATATTCGTCCAAGACATAATTCTGTTAGACAATTGCTTTCACAAGGAATTATTTCCATTGAGTATATAAAGTCAAAGGATAACATTGCGGATCCATTGACTAAAGGGCTAGGCAGAGAGCAATTGTATCATTTACCAAGGGAAATGGGTTTTAAGCCTATTATTTAAAGTTACCACAATGTCAACCCAACTTAGCTGACTGGAGATCTCAAGATCTGAGTTCAAAGGGACATTCGAATTATAGATGACTCATGTTTCACTAAAGGAAATTATCTCTTGCCTAGAAATTATCTTCTACCCATTTTTATGATAAGAAGAGTGATACCTGCAGCGTTTGTAGGGTGAGCTTTGCTATTAACAGGCCTGACCCTGAGATTTTCGGGGCCTAAAGCCGATAATCAACTAATAAATTTTTGGAGCCTTTCACATTTTTTTTTTCATTCAATGAAAAAAAAAGAAAGTAAAAGACAAAAAATTTGTATCAAAATCACAAAAAATACTTAGCATTACATTACAACAACCAATAAGTGTCACTTGATCTTCGTTCTTCTTGCATTTTAAGAAGCAAATAAATCAATCATACTTGCATATTTTAGTTTTTTTCTAAAATCATTTTTAATGGATAACAATGCTAATTATTTTAATGGGCCTTTCAATTTTTTAATGGATCAATTTATTTTAAGTTAGTTTGGACATTCCTTAATTTTTTTTGGATTTAAAACATACCTAATATATTACATTAAACTATAATACGAGGGAACTCCTTTTTTGGGTATATTTTCAATGGAAAACAATGCTAATTTTTTGAATGGGCCTTTCAATTTTTTAATGGATCAATTTATTTTAAGTTAGTTTGGGCTTTCTTTAATTTTTTTTTTTTGAACTTAAAACATACCTAATATATTACACTAAACTATAATAGAAGGGGGCTCCTTTTTTGGGTCTATTTTAAGGGGCCCTAGGCTATGGCCTGGTGGGCCTATGCCCAGGGCCGGTCCTTGCTATTAATGACTCTTATAATTTAAATGTTCAAGTTGGGGTACAATAGGATATTCCTTATAAGCGAGGACACCTATTTGAGTGTGAACTAGGAGTGTTCTATGAGAATTGATAAGGCTAAATTCTCTAGAGCACTCATGAATACCAAGCATTGTTCAGGGCCATAATGAACATAACCGTGAGAACCAAGTTGTGTTGGTAGTGCACTGTGTGTAGTCTATTTGTAACAACCCAGATTTTTTAATTATTTTATAGAATTTATACTAATATTATTTAATTAAAAAAATATATTTATTATATATGTATTATTTTGTAAAATAATATAATTTATTAGTCAAAGTATTAATTGACTTAATTTAGATAAACTTGAAGTAATGAAGATTAATAGGGGTACGACACGTGGTAGTTTGCTTGGGCATCACGAATTGAATTTGTATAAATGGGGGAGAAGTTGACTCAGTAAGAAAAGAGAAAGAAAGAAAAGAAGACCAGGAAAGAAAGAAAGCAAAAGAAAAGGAAGAGAAAGGAAGAAAGAAAGAAGAGAGGAAAAGAAAGAGAGGAAGGAAAGGAAAAATTAGTGGAAGCTAAGAAGATCTTTGATAGTGGAAAGAAATAGTAAGGTATTAAAGTTAAGGTGAGTTATATTATACCTTGAATTACCAAAATGTATTTTACTTATATTTTGACTTACCAAAATCTATTTTATACAAGTTATTTTTATTAGTATATTTATAAAAGTTATGTTTTATGAAACGTGGATTATTTTATGAACCCTATTTGCTTAAAAGGAAACCCAAGGATATGTTGTTTTACTTTTAAAGAATATTTGGCTATGACTTTATATGAAAATATGTTTTGTAAGTATCACCACGGGAGTCCCATGCCTTGGGGGACTTAAATAACCATTGGCTTAGTGAGTCCCATGCCTTGGGGGACTTAAATAACCATGGGCTTAGTGATTGACCACTTTGTGGTCCAGTGTTTGTCGTGGATCCATTGACCAGTGTAGTGCTTGGCACTTAGTGATGTACCGTGGTTATGGTTGTATAGTGATTTTCGTATTGCATGTTATATGTCAAATGATTTCCGTATTATGTATGCTATGTATCAAGCTCTTTTTGGCCTAACTAATTATCTATGGTGAATTTTATGCTTTATACTCTTGGTATAATATTTCTCACTCTGCAATGAGCTTATAGTTTTTTACCACTTTCAAGTGACATGTCGGGACCAGCGTGTGGAGTAGGCACAAAGCACTTTTATTGATGTATTTTTTTTTATGTAAAAATCGGCCTTTTTGGTCAATACCTTTTGTAATAAAAATAGACGCTCCAATGATTATTTTAGTACCCTTATTTAAATATTTCTTCCGCTTGCGTTTATTAATTTGTTTAAAGATTTGGCCGGAGGTAACCTCGGTTACTGGCCATCACGATGCTTAACCCTTGGGTACGGGGAGCGCGTCGTGACAAATGGTATCAGAGCAATGGTTTTTTTTTTTTTTAAAAAAAAACATTATTGGAGCATAGGACACATGCACATTTAAGAAGTGCGTTAGCGGGTAATTAGTACCTAAATATTATATTTAGTTCATCGATTTAATTATATTATAATTTTCTATGATTTTCTATATATATATTAAATTTTTTTTTTTTGTGCATAATTTGTGAAGGATATTAGATATAATTTACGAATGAAGAAGAAACAAAAGATGTCAAACACCCACAAAAAAATTATAATATAATTAAATATACATAAATTCTAATTTAGTATTAAAAAAAAAAATTTCGACTTTGTAAAAGTGGGTTCAAATTTTAAAAATACTAATTTTGAAATTATTTCCAATCAATGAAAAGTTCATCTCAAATTTTTTTCAACTCTCACATATGATTCTGTCATTATGGTCTCATTTTATTTCCGTTTATTTATTTTTATCGTGAACAATACGAGTGAAAAGTTTTTTTAAGTCACCCATTATTTCTCATTTTGGCCCAAACTAATTTTTAACAAGTAAACAGTGAGTGGTTTTTGGTAAAGTTTTTTTTTGAGATACTATTTCCATCAGATTAATCATCTAATATATATTTACCAGAGTGCGCAGCGGATAGTTTGTACATATAACAAATTTCGAGGACGAAATTTTAAAAGGAGGGAAGATTGTAAAAACCCAGATTTTTAATTATTCTGTAGAAGTTATACTAATATTATTTAATCTCAGTTCGGAAAATATATAATTTATTATATATTATTATGCGTGATTTTGTCAAATAATATAATTATTAAAAGTTTAGGGGTCAAAGTATAAATAATAATTAAGTTAAGTTTGGATAAGATTGTATTAATGGAGATTAATAAGGGTGCGACACGTGGCAGTTTGCTTGGGCATCACGAATTGAATTTTTATAAATGGGGGAGAAGTTGACTCAGTAAGATGGAAAAGAAAAGAAGACCAGGAAAGAAAAGAAAGAAAAAAGAAAAGAAAAAGAAAGAGCGAGGTATTAAAGTTAAGGTGAGTTATATTATAGCTTGAGTTATCAAAATGTATTTTACTTATGTTTTAACTTACCAAAATCTATTTTATACAAGTTATGTTTTTAATAAAAGTTATATTTTATAAAGGTTTCAGTTACGTGGATTATTTTATGAACCCTATTTGCTTAAAAGGAAACCCATGGATATGTTTGTTTTACTTTTAAAGAATATTTGGCTATGACCTTATATGAAAATATGCTTTGTAAGTACCACCACGGGAGTCCCATGCCTTGGGGGACTTAAATAACCATGGGCTTAGTGATTGACCACTTTGTGGTCCAGTGTTTGTCGTGGATCCATTGACCAGTGTAGTGCTTGGCATTTAGTGATGTATCGTGGTTATGGTTGTATAGTGATTTCCGTATTACATGTATACGTCAAATGAAACCCATGGATATGTTGTTTAAAAGGAAACCCATGGATATGTTGTTTTACTTTTAAAGAATATTTGGCTATGACCTTATATGAAAATATGCTTTGTAAGTACCACCACGGGAGTCCCATGCCTTGGGGGACTTAAATAACCATGGGCTTAGTGATTGACCACTTTGTGGTCCAGTGTTTGTCGTGGATCCATTGACCAGTGTAGTGCTTGGCATTTAGTGATGTATCGTGGTTATGGTTGTATAGTGATTTCCGTATTACATGTATACGTCAAATGAAACCCATGGATATGTTGTTTAAAAGGAAACCCATGGATATGTTGTTTAAAAGGAAACCCATGGATATGTTGTTTAAAAGGAAACCCATGGATATGTTGTTTAAAAGGAAACCCATGGATATGTTGTTTAAAAGGAAACCCATGGATATGTTGTTTAAAAGGAAACCCATGGATATGTTGTTTAAAAGGAAACCCATGGATATGTTGTTTAAAAGGAAACCCATGGATATGTTGTTTAAAAGGAAACCCATGGATATGTTGTTTAAAAGGAAACCCATGGATATGTTGTTTAAAAGGAAACCCATGGATATGTTGTTTAAAAGGAAACCCATGGATATGTTGTTTAAAAGGAAACCCATGGATATGTTGTTTAAAAGGAAACCCATGGATATGTTGTTTAAAAGGAAACCCATGGATATGTTGTTTAAAAGGAAACCCATGGATATGTTGTTTAAAAGGAAACCCATGGATATGTTGTTTAAAAGGAAACCCATGGATATGTTGTTTAAAAGGAAACCCATGGATATGTTGTTTAAAAGGAAACCCATGGATATGTTGTTTAAAAGGAAACCCATGGATATGTTGTTTAAAAGGAAACCCATGGATATGTTGTTTAAAAGGAAACCCATGGATATGTTGTTTAAAAGGAAACCCATGGATATGTTGTTTAAAAGGAAACCCATGGATATGTTGTTTAAAAGGAAACCCATGGATATGTTGTTTAAAAGGAAACCCATGGATATGTTGTTTAAAAGGAAACCCATGGATATGTTGTTTAAAAGGAAACCCATGGATATGTTGTTTAAAAGGAAACCCATGGATATGTTGTTTAAAAGGAAACCCATGGATATGTTGTTTAAAAGGAAACCCATGGATATGTTGTTTAAAAGGAAACCCATGGATATGTTGTTTAAAAGGAAACCCATGGATATGTTGTTTAAAAGGAAACCCATGGATATGTTGTTTAAAAGGAAACCCATGGATATGTTGTTTAAAAGGAAACCCATGGATATGTTGTTTAAAAGGAAACCCATGGATATGTTGTTTAAAAGGAAACCCATGGATATGTTGTTTAAAAGGAAACCCATGGATATGTTGTTTAAAAGGAAACCCATGGATATGTTGTTTAAAAGGAAACCCATGGATATGTTGTTTAAAAGGAAACCCATGGATATGTTGTTTAAAAGGAAACCCATGGATATGTTGTTTAAAAGGAAACCCATGGATATGTTGTTTAAAAGGAAACCCATGGATATGTTGTTTAAAAGGAAACCCATGGATATGTTGTTTAAAAGGAAACCCATGGATATGTTGTTTAAAAGGAAACCCATGGATATGTTGTTTAAAAGGAAACCCATGGATATGTTGTTTAAAAGGAAACCCATGGATATGTTGTTTAAAAGGAAACCCATGGATATGTTGTTTAAAAGGAAACCCATGGATATGTTGTTTAAAAGGAAACCCATGGATATGTTGTTTAAAAGGAAACCCATGGATATGTTGTTTAAAAGGAAACCCATGGATATGTTGTTTAAAAGGAAACCCATGGATATGTTGTTTAAAAGGAAACCCATGGATATGTTGTTTAAAAGGAAACCCATGGATATGTTGTTTAAAAGGAAACCCATGGATATGTTGTTTAAAAGGAAACCCATGGATATGTTGTTTAAAAGGAAACCCATGGATATGTTGTTTAAAAGGAAACCCATGGATATGTTGTTTAAAAGGAAACCCATGGATATGTTGTTTAAAAGGAAACCCATGGATATGTTGTTTAAAAGGAAACCCATGGATATGTTGTTTAAAAGGAAACCCATGGATATGTTGTTTAAAAGGAAACCCATGGATATGTTGTTTAAAAGGAAACCCATGGATATGTTGTTTAAAAGGAAACCCATGGATATGTTGTTTAAAAGGAAACCCATGGATATGTTGTTTAAAAGGAAGTGAGCACTTTGCTTTAGTTTTCCCAAACTTGCACTAGTCTTTTACCTATCTTTCTTGCTGATTTAGTTTTTGTGCATAACATAAAAAAGGCTTATATTTTCATGCTTAAGAACTTTCTTTAAGGGTCTTTTGTGGTTTGAGTTCAAACTCACCCTCTTAGGCCTTATTTGGCCCTTTTTGTTGCCTCCCTGGTAAGGCCTTATTTGCTTAAGTGTTTTGGTCTTCTCACCACTGAAAACCAGTGGATTTTCAGTGGTGAGGAAGGTGGTTTGAAGTCTTGCATAGGGGAGGGACACCCCTCTCCCTTCATTGTTTTATTTCCTTGCATTTTGGCTTAAAGGGTAACATGCATGCTTGTTTGGTTTTGGCCCTTTTTCAGAGGTTTTTGGGTGTTTTTAGGTCGTATGTAATCTCTGGTTTTGGTCGAATTTGTGTCCTTTTGCATGCTTAACATACTTGCTTTACATTCCTCCATTTGGCCTAGAAATGCATCCTATGTTTAGGTCATGGTTCTTGCATGTATTAGCCTAATTTCTTGGAGGTGTTGGCATTATTTCACCATGTTTAAGGTCTGTTGGCCATCTATTTCAGTCATGCTTGCCTTGTTTGGTGTCATCTCTTTGTGTTTTTGGCTTGTAAGCTTTGAGCATATTGACCTCTAGCATGCGTAACTATGACCATCCTCATGATTTGGCATCATTTAGGATCATATTTCAGTCCATAAATAATGTTTGTGTGTGTACATGAGTGACCTCTTTCATGCTTTGAGGGTATGTCTTTTGTGCCTAGATATGAGCTTTGGTGCATGCATCCCATTAGAGTCACTTTAGCTGCCATGTTAGTAGGTTTTGGGGTCTATTTTTGCTTGCTAAATTTCTGTTTTAGCTTGTCCAATTCATGCCATGAGTGGTCTTGTTGGTGGAAGTGAAATGCCCCCCTTTGTGCCTTAACCTTAGGACCATTGGCTTGCTTGTTGGCATGAGTTTTTGTCCACCTTTTTAGGCACTTTTGGCCACTATTTTGGGGTGGATCAAGGTCTGCCCCTTTATGGTTTAAGGCCCCCTTGCATGCTTGTCTCATGTCCATTGCATGATTGCCTCATCAAGTGTTGTATTATGTTGATCCTATTGCTTAGGTTGACCATGTTTGCATCGCATTTACATTTTGTATGCCTAGCATTGCATACTTGCCATATTAGTTGCATGACACTTGGCGTGCTTTGCATTTTAATCCCATGTTGTATCTTTGAGGCATTGTTTGCATAACATGCATTGCATTACTTGGTTTGGGGTGTCAAACCAAGTGTAAGGGTCAAGGAGCGTTCATACTATAAGTGATGTAATGCGCCTTGACTCTCGGTCACCGGGACCCTTGACTTTGGCATGATAGGGTCTTGGCCCTCATTTGTGTGATTGCATGCATTTTTACATCAAATGGCAAGCTTGATCTCTTGGGCTATCATGCACAATTGATGGCTCGAGGATCGAGGGCCATGCTTCCCTGAGTTCAACACATGATGGGAAACATGACCAAGCTCACATGTGCCTGAAATCCTATGCCATATGCTGTCTGTCCTCTGTTGCTGTCAAAACTGTCTCCTGCAGGAAGTTTCTGCCGACCGGCATAATTCAGTGCCGACCGGCCATTGTTGAATGGCCGATGACCCAATAAGCAGCCGATGGAAGTTATACACTGCCGGTGGGAATTTCCTCCAGCCGGTGGTATTCTGCAGTGTGCAAGGAACCTGTCCCAGAATTTTGGCATTTTTCAGAGAAGCAAGGCAGTAAAAACAGAGGCAGCAATGGTATGGTGCGGGCTTTCCGGGCGAGACGGGTTCGAGCATGCATCATTCGCGCATCCCGAGGCGGGGGCTGTGGCCACCTTTCTTTTTTTTCTGCATTCATTCTGTTAAGTAAATTAGAAATTCTGTAATAATTTATTTGCTTATTATTCGGACTGTAATATTTATTTGGTCCCTCCGAGTGAGGGCAATTATGTAACAAGTGTGCGTGGGTGTGTGTATGTCTTCCAACCTCACGTCTTTCTTCCCTTTTATTTACCTGCTTATGATGGTAGACTAGGGTATTTTTAAAATTAGCATACCTTATGCTATGCATGCGTGCATTCATGCATTCGTATTGCATGCATCAGGCTCGGTACATCATGCTAACTGCATTTGTACTTCAATTCCAAATTGAATACGTGCATCAATTGATCGCATTTCACATGCCATGCTTAGGTTAGCCGAGCCTACTTTGATTGCATCCCGTATGTGTTACATTAGGCAATCTGACATGAACTAGGACCATGTATGTTGGCTAACTAGTTTATTGTTTTGGCACGGAGTACGATGTAAGTATTTATGCTTTAGCATATCGCATGCGTGTGAGTGTTGCCATAACAGCATGATTACCATGAGGCTAGCTGCTTATATGATATAACTGCTTGAATGCCTGTGGATGGAGGTTGAATTGCCTGAATTTGGAAAAATGCATTAAAACTGTGAGTTTTAAGCCCACTAGATAGTGGCAAAACCATCTTTTCTAAAAGCCCACTCGAAGGTGGCAAAACCTGCATTTTAGCCTACTTGCGAGTAGCAAACCATCTTCAAAACAAGCATGAAATGTTTTGCTCCAAATTAGGCAATTTGGTCTATACTTGTTTGTTTTGCGCACAACATAGTAATTCTAGGCTAATAACCGGAATAAGAACACATAAAGTTTTCAAAAACGAATATCACGGTTAGTAGAGGCCGATCTTTGATCGGGCGAGAGGGGGTGCTCATAGCTGACCTTCCCCAATCGTACCCAAGCTCCCGAGCCGAGGCAACTTTGGCAATGACGGACACGTGGCCTTTGGCACCGAGTCAGGGTTTCCTAAATTCCCCCATTTTAAAATATTTAGGTGGCGACTCTGTATCTGGCAAAGCAGTCCATGTTTGGCACTTCTTTTCAAAAAAATCTGTTTCTCAAAACGATTTGCCGGATTTGGACTCTTTGGTTCAAATTAAGAACCGTGACACAAATTGAGTCCGAACTGTAGCATGAGGCCCACGGGCGCGTCTACAGCGGGCGCTCTAACAGCCAATCTTGAGCTCAAGCGATGTCCTTCACCTGCAAACTTCTTAAAGTGTGTATTCGGCGATCGAACGTCACTTCTTGCGCTCGAGCGGAACTATGTATCTGGCGCTCGAGTGAACTGCGTGTATATCAGTTCATGAAGATGACTTTTTACTTCACTTTTTCATTCCTCTTTCTCTCTAAAACTTTTCAAAAACCTAGATCTTGGGTCTCTCTCTCTCTAAAACTCATCTTCTCTCTACATTTTTACCTAGATCCATTGGGTTCTCCACCCTAGTGCCTTTGAGAAAACGTTAGAGCATTCCTAGAGCTTTGTTTTGATTCGATTGGAGCTTGGTTTCGGCATCATTGAAGTTTCCACCTTGTTTTGTTTGTCTCTTAACCTTGAGGTAGGGATTTTCTATACCTTTTTATGAATTTTAACTTAGTTATTGGTTGTTGTGTAACAATGATGGATTTTGGGAGTATTTTGGACAACCTAGGGTTTGGGATGTAAAATCAAAAGAGGGGTTTCCAGTGAATGCAATATAAATAGTTATGGGGTTTGAAAATGAGGTTATATTGTGTTACAATTGTTGATTTTGGCATTTGGGTTGGTATTTGGGATAGAGAAAAATTAACCTAAAATGGTTCAAGTATTTATTTTGTATAACTAAATGAAATTGGTATTACAAATATGAAATTGGATGAATCTTGGTGTTAATGGTGGAGTTTGATATGCATTATCTCACACCTTTTGAAAATCTGAAAAATTATCTGTTTTGAGATTTAATATCTGTTTAGAAATATCTGTATTGGGCTATTAGTGGAGGATAGCTATGATTGTTGTAGAAATTGCATAAGGATTAGGTAAATTGAAATTAATCTCTTGTTGATTGTCATTGAGTGTGACTAAGTTTTAAATATATTATATATATATGATTGTTTGAGAGAAGAAATGAGATGTACTTCACTGTTTGTGAGGAGAAAGGGGATGCACTCCATTGTTTGGGATGAGAAAGGGGACATACTCCATTGAACTAAGCTGGCCTGTGTGCCCTAGGTGAAAGTCCCAAAACTGCACGTATATATAGATGCCAATCCCGCTGACGAAATTTTCATAAAATGGCAAATTAAAGTCGTTGTATGATGATTGTGTTAATTTGGGAACCATTAAGTTGTAGTCTCAGATAGGTTGTTTGAAAGATAATGAAATTGGCTCATGAATTGAGATGAAATGATTTAGTTTGAACTGATGAGAAAGAAAAAGGATTGAGTTATGAAATTTGGTACTTTATGATGATATAGAATATAAATGTTTTCTCACTAGCATTGTAAATGCACATTATACTTATATCTTTGTTAATGTCCATATATTGTGTTAGATTGTTTCTACTGGGCTTTGGCTTACCCTAGTTAGGAAAATCATTTTCAAGTGTTGATGTCATGCCTCCACCAAGGCAGTAGCTCGGAAAGAGTTTGGAGCACAGGCTTCACTTTTGTACTTATTTGTTTATCTAAGGGCTTAAATTGTATAGAGTTAGACTCTTTTTTGTTATAACCAAGCAATGACTTGGAAAGTAGTAAGCCTTTGGGGCATATAATTATCTGTTTAACTTTCATTTCCCTTTATCACTTGTAACACATGCTGTAGATTCAAGATGAACTATTTATGAATGTATATCGCATGTGTCACTTTTGTATACAATTCTGGTTAATGGAGGTTTATTATTTTAATTATGTTGTCTTATGTATATTGTGTTGGGTCGTATTATTGTAATTATTTTCGGGGCGTTACGTTATTGTCTTGGCATACACAAATAGCTAAATAGTTCAAGGCATCTGGTTAACTAGTATATCTGATAGATTTTTCATTATGGAAGGTTCAAAGCCAAAAGCTACTTATCTCGATGTGATGTGTTACCTTTACGTACTCTCTCTTAGTCTGCATGTTGTTGCATGTTTGTCATTGTCAATTCCATTCATGTGGGGAATTGTTGAAAAAATGGTTTGTGAAACCATGAGTTTTGGCCAACTTTGAGCTTAAATTGAGATGGGCTTCAGACACCGATTGAGGTGTGTCCGAGTGGAAATACGTTCCTTACCGGGTAGTGATTCACTTTGTATATTTGGTCGTTCAAACCATTTTCTGAGTGAATACGATATAAACTCTGGAGAAGGCTTTAGTAACACGGTAGTTGAACGAATTCAAATTTGAATTCGTCTCTGGTTTTGTCCAGAAACTTCGAAGTGTTATAGGCGCCAACCTCCCAAGATACAACGACTAGAATCCAAGACCGCAACACAACAATCCTAGATATGGCGAACCAAACTTGTGTTGCACTCTCTTTGACTCAAAGACGCATAATGAAATTATGATAAAAGAAACCAGAGCAAAGAATTCTGAAAAATTTGACCTGACTATGACTTTAATTTAGATTGAAATTGGATACCAATTTTCCTCTACAACAACTTAGGAAGAGTGGGGTATTTATAGACTTGAGACGGTGGTGTGAACAGCCTCAAATTTGTTCAAATTTTAGTGATCCACCTTTGAGAATATGCTAGAAACACGGTGAACAAATTGTTTCAAATTTAGTTGTAAAACTAACCTTCATCGCATGAACCACTATGAAGAATTTGATAGATGCTCCTAGAAGGAGTAGAAACCAAATCACAATTGAAATTGAATTTTCATTAGAACACTTATAGAGACCCTAATTTTTGTAATTACCTTTAAATCCCTAACCTTGAGTTTCTTTTAATAAAGCCCTTGAATTTTCACTTAATTGCGTTTTAAACCCTAGAATTGGAAAGAATCGCGGATTAATCTGAGTAAACCCTAATTAATCTCGGTAGATTAATAATCACCTTTAAAACCCTAGTATTAATTATTAAACCCTATAATATAGACTAATGACTTTAAAATCTTAATTCCTAGTAACGCCGTTTTCGCTTGGTTTCATGCCTTTCTTTGCGCTTTAATTTATACTTGGTCTCTATATACGTCATTCTAAACCTTAATTGTAATATTTTATTAATTAATGTACTTGTTCTTATTATTTTATGTATATAAATACAAATATCTCCTATATATATATATATATATATTTATTGGAGCTCAAGTTGCTGGCCATGTGATGGATGAAAGGGCCTTGATGGCTTTGATGGACAACTTTGACAAATTTACACTTGTAAAACTTAGTCCCTAAGAAACCTCCCAATCTTTTCTCTATAAATATGCACATTTCTCCCCCTCATTTTACATATTTTCAGCCATGCATTAGAGGAGTGAGAGAGAGTGATCTTGGAAAAAAAAGAAAGAAAGAGAGAAGAGAAGAAGAAAAAGAAGAATTGTGTTGAGTCTTGTACAACAAAGGTAAACCTACATCATCTCTTCTCTCAAGTTCTTTTACCACTTGTTTTTTCCCTCCTAATATATGCTATTTGAATATATATGTTGTAGTCTAGGCCTATACTCTTGTATAAATGTGTATTAATCAAGAAATGGTGTGCTTCTCTTTTTTTCTTAAATTTCCAACATCAATTCTTTTCTCTCTCTTGAATTTATTTTCCTATCAAAACTCCATAAACTCAAAATCTGTTTTTATGGGGTAATATTTGGTATGTCTAGAGTATGTGATAATTTTGGTAGGACCTAAGGATGTATTTTTATAGCCTAAACAATTTTTTTAAGTTTGTTACTCACATAATTAGAAAAACAGTCAACTTTCTCTATTTTCAGACAATTCCAAAAAAAATAATCTAGAGTCCACTTTTATGTCAAAATCTTAATCTTGGTGTTATATTCAACTAAAATTTGTTTGAACTCAAGAGAGTGAGAGGTTTGAGAGAAAAATCGATTTGTGTAACAATCAACGAATCTAGATAGATCTTGATAATTCTGAATTATCTTAAAATCTAAAATACCTATCCTACTTTTGTAAATTGAGTTTGAAACTAGAGTCATTTATCTACAAACTGACATGAGGCTAGGTACTTAGGGCCAATAAAAGTATTTTTTCCATAATTATTTTCCAACTGGTTTAAATCTGAAATTCTAAAAATTCGTGTTAATGTGCTCTTAATTGGTTTGTAACTCTTATATTTTATGTTTCTTGAATGTTTAAATCTTGATATATAAACTACGATAAATTATGAATTTGTTTTACCATGCATAAATTACTTTATGTTTAGTTTGGATTCGTAATTATCTTGACCATGCTTTGTTATAACCGAGAACATAATGCACTAAATAAAGGGAAAATCAAATGGGATGGTAAAGGGTTGCGATCATTGTAGTAAATTTTATAAGGTAATGAACGATGGATTCAAGAGTATAATATAGTGGAATGTGTGAATTATCAAAAAATATATATATATATATATATATATAGTGAAATGTGTTCCATTTTTGTGAAATCTTGCGCAAGTGTGTTCTTGAACCCTAACATGGCACATGAGGTATTCTAGCTACTTAATGAAATTGAGAGGCATAAGGGTGGCAGTGAGGGTCTCACACGAGGAGAGTATCCCTGGAAGCCTGTTCCCTTGGGATAGATCATGATGTCACCACCCAGGTATGTAACCTAGGTGTGTAGGCATCATTGGTAATTGTGCGGTAAGCGACGCACTGGTGGTTATGCGGTAAGCGACGCATTGGTATTGTATTAACCAAGGGGGACTCAAGATTGTCCGTGGCTAGTGTTAGTGGTTGGATAGGAATGACATTCCGTGGGGAGTTGCCTAGAATTAACTTAATTGACTGTTATTCTTGAGAACCGAAATTTAATTATAAGCTCTGCTTAATTATTGCTTTCGTTGTATGTTATGATCGTGCCATTATTTTACTTGTATGCTTGTTTGGGGTGTGCTATATAAGCACACTTTTATATTTTTATCTGTTTGGGGTCATATTACCTCACTAATTTTTTTCGCATCTTTTTGTAAAAAGTCAAAAAGTGCACTTATTTAGATCATCCCAAACAAGGAATGGGAAAATGGATGGAGTGTGTGTGTTTACTAGGCATTCCAAGCTTATGACGTTTTATGCTAGGTGAATTTTACATCGAGAATTGAATCTCTAAAAGCTTTGAGGAGCTATGGCTACCCTAGAGATTAGATTTTATATTTCCTGTATTTTAGATAATCTTTTTGTATTAAGAAAATGATCTATATTTAATGACTTGAAGAATTTTATCTGTAACTATTATTAATATTTTCCTTTAGTGTAATTATTTATATTTTGTGGTTAATTATTTTGTATAATGTTGTGTATCCGCTAGTTAAACCCCGGTTTATTATTGTGTCATATTACTGATGTTTCCAAAATTTGGGGCGTCACAATACTTTGAAGTTTCTGGATGAAACCAGAGATGGATTCAAATTTGAATTCGTTCAACTACTATGTTGTCGAAGCCTTCTTCGGAGTCAATTTCGCAGTCACTTGGAAAATATTTTGAACAACCAAATATATGAAGTGAATCACCACCTGGCAAGGAACGCGTTTCCACTTGGACATACCTCAGTCGGTGTCTGGAGCCCATCTCAATTTAGGCTCAAAGTTGACCAAAACTCATGGTTTCACAAACCATTTTTCCAACAGCCACTGCTCCAAATAAGACTGCAGCCTTTGGTAGAGACCTAGGTGAGCCAAAATGAAATGGCATCATCGTAATGGTGGAGACCTAGGTGAGCCACGCCGAGTTGAGAGTATTAGTGGAGATCTTGGAGTCTTGGTGAAAGTAGGTTTGGAATAACATTATAGGGTTGCTCCCTCTCTCTCTCTCTCAAACACACACACAACTTTCTTCTCTAGAATGCTTCAATCTCTACACAAATCTGGATTGAGCAACTTTCACTCTTCAAAGACAATTGGGTTTCAAGTTTTTTCAATCTTTAAATGCAGAATCACATATGAGAATGTCTTGATTTGTATGATTTTCTTCGAGTTATATTCTATAGCAAGTTTATACATGTGTGTACATATCTACAATTATTTCAGAGTGTTGGGATGATTCATGGCCAATAAAAGTATTTTTTCCATAATTATTTTCCAACTGGTTTAAATCTGAAATTCTAAAAATTCGTGTTAATGTGCTCTTAATTGGTTTGTAACTCTTATATTTTATGTTTCTTGAATGTTTAAATCTTGATATATAAACTACGATAAATTATGAATTTGTTTTACCATGCATAAATTACTTTATGTTTAGTTTGGATTCGTAATTATCTTGACCATGCTTTGTTATAACCGAGAACATAATGCACTTAATAAAGGAGAAATCAAATGGAATGGTAAAGGGTTGTGATCATTGTAGTACATTTTATAAGATAATGAACGATAGATTCAGAAGTATAATATAGTGGACTGCCTTTCACTTTTGTGAAGTCTTGCACAAGTATGTTCTTGAACCCTAACATGGCATAGGAGGTATTCTGGCTACTTAATGAAATTGGGAGGCATAAGGGTGGCAGTGAGGGTCTCACACAGGGAGAGTATCCTTGGAAGCCTGTTCCCTTGGAGTAGACCATGATGTCACCATTCGGGTATGTAACCTAAGTGCGCGCGCATCATTGGTAATTGTGCGGTAAGTAATGTACTGGTGGTTATGCAGTAAGCGACGCATTGGTATTGTATTAACC
>NW_021027220.1:359437-465110 GCF_004153795.1 Camellia sinensis | reverse complement strand
ATTCACGTTCCCAAGTGGCTTCCTCCACTCCGTGATGTTTCCACAAGACTTTCACCAAAGGAATGGTCTTGCCACGCAGGACCTGATCCCGATGTTTGACTTATGACTACAATGAAGCACCACCACATCCTAGTAGCACACATGAATGATTTACTGGAAGCCTTTCTTTATTGCTCAACCCAAAGACTATTAAAAAGCTCAGCCACGGAAAATCCTATATAACATTGCCCGTCAAAAAAAAAAAAAAAAAGAAGTTTGCAAAACAAAAACAAAAAATGACATATGTACATCCAAATTGATTAAGATGAAATATAATAATCAAAATAATTACTCCCTCTATGGCCCCATTTTATGACTATGAACACAGTCTAAGAAAAGCATCTGTGAAACATAGTTTAGAGAGAAAATATACCCTTTATCTTCCATGAAATTTTACATTTGTGTTTGTATTAAACATAAATATCCGAAGCTAAGACATTTCTAATGAGTTCCAAAAAGGGAAAGAAAACACATAAAATAATGCGTGATTTGTTGAATTATATGCCCTTAAATAGGCTAATTTATGTGAAATCATAGTAATATCCTTTATTTTCACAGGGTTTCTCTTTTATGAGGCGATTATTTTTTTTTTTTTTTTCGCAATTCAAATATATAGTTTTTGGTATTCATTTTTGTCAAAATTATTTCTAATTATTCAAAAAAAAAAAAAAAAGGAAGGAAACAAGGTTTGAAAACTCCACCAAATTTTAATAGAATTTAATTTCATGCAACATGGTTACCAAAATGACATTTTTCTACCTAAAATTGAGCATAGTTTGTTTTGAGAGTAAATTGAAAAAAATTACAAATATTAAGTGTCAAAGTAAAAAAAAAAAAAAAAAAAAAACTCTAAGGGCCAAAATGAGAAACTGACTATACGTAAGGGAGCAAAATGTATTATCCTATACATGTACAATCATTCAATCAAATTAAATGGGAAAAAAATAATCTTTAATACGTTATCTTTTAAAATTTTCATCAAATTCAAATTTAATAAAAAAAGTTTGATTAGTTTTCAGTTTAATAAAAAAAACGAATCTCTCTTACTTTGATAAAAGGATTGAAGTTGATTTTTAAACACTTTTTTACTAAATTTAAGTTTGATAAAAAAAATAGAGATGCTTTTAGAAAACCAAAAAAAAAAATGGGGGGAGGAGGGAGGGAATTAACAGTTTAGTATATATTTGTAAAAAAATTTTGAAAAAATTACCCATAGGTCCTGTTTGAAATATGTGTACACTATTTAATCTAACAACTTTTTGAATAGACCCAAAAGTCTTACTTTTCCCCCCTCTCTCTCTTTCTCTATGCTTTTTGCCTTATTCTTTGCGTTTTCCTCTCTCTTTTTTTTTTCCCTGCGTTTTCCTCTCATTTTCTTTGTCATGGACGATGACCGGTGATCACACATTTCTTTTTCTCTTTTTCTTTTTAATATATAGTCACCGGTGACTACCATTGGTTGGGGTTCACCAGCAACCACCAACTATCGACATCAATTAGTAACTTCATCCTCACCAACGGCAAAAAGATGAGTAGATCTACTCAAATCTGATGAGTAGATCTATATGAGATCCGACTAGATCTAAAAAAAAAATAGTTGCTGGAGTACAATATTCTTTCTATATATATATATTCTTTCCTTCGATTTCTCAATTTTTCTACATTTTTTCTGTTACACAAGTCTATTTTTTTGTTTCAATGGAAAAAATTTTCAAATTCAGAATAATTTGTTTTCGAGTATTAGTTATTGGCGGTGAAAACCGTAAAATTTTACAGTTTCAATTTTTTTTGGTGCTGGAATGAATCATGGTTTAAAACTGTAAAATTTTACAGTTTCATAACATTTTTTAAAATTGTAAAATTTTACAGTTTCGTAACACATTTTTTCAGTTTGATTAATAAAGATAAATACTTAATAGATATTTGCTCTGAAACTGTAACATTTTACAGTTTCAAAACTTGTTTTTCAGTTTGATCAATATTGAAGATTATTTGCTTAAACCCTACAAAAATTGAAAAATAACATACGTTTTTGCCATTATTGCTGTTTTTTGTCATTACATTTTTTATTATTATTTTAGTTTATCAATATTTAGCATATTTTGCTATGTTTTTTTACTCTAATTTCTCTATTTTTTTTGGGACAATATTCTGGACATTCCAGTGAGTCTCTAAGGATGTTTGTAACGCCCAGAGAACGTTTTGAACATTCTAGTGACTTTCATTGGTATTCATAACAGTCCGGTGAACTTCCGGCAACTTCCCAGCAATACTTCGGCAACTTTCTAGCGATACTCCGACGACTTCTCGGTGATGTTGTACATTCCAGCGAGTCTCCGGTGACTGTCAGACGGAAGCTCGACGGTAGTGGGATGTAACAACATCTGTAATTTTTTTTTTTTTTTTTTTATAAAAAATAGGACTTTTTGGTAACAATTAAAAATATATAGGCCTAATTGATACAAGTATTTTGTTTTGGGATTAGATGTGTTTTGAACTTTGTATATTGAACTTATTGGTAAGTTCCCCAAACAAAATCTATATTAAGAGCGTCTCCAATATTTATTTTTTTCTTTTATCAAATTTAAATTTGGTAAAAGAAATTCAATTTTAGTGCTCCAACATTAACATCAAACTAATATTAGATTAAAGATTTTTATTTTTTTTATTATTATTAAATTGAGCATGTGTGAAGGCTTTTATTAAATTACTTTATCAAATTACTGTACCTAGCTGTTGGGAGCATACAGCGAACAATCTATTCCTTGTTTTAGACTTTTAGTAAATTTACACTAATCGAATGATTGACCGAACATCCTCCCGATTATCTTTTCGATCGACCAATAATTTAACAAAAAATGAAAAAATGTCTTTAAAACGTTCAAGATGAGATGAAACTTTTATTCAAATTTAAAAAATAAAAAAAATAAAAACGTGGCCTCAATGATTACGACTTTAAAACGTTTACTTTAACAGTTTCAATTGCCGCCAAAAATTTTCCCGGCAAAAGACTGGTTAATTTCGGGCGCGCGTAATGGAAACCTCAAACCCAAAAAACACAACCCTCCAATTTTTCTGTTCCCGCCATTCCTCTCTCTCTATCTCTTTCTCTCAATCAATAAAATGCACAACCAAAACCACCATTACTCCTCTATCTTTGTCTCTCTCGATTGCCCAATCCAACGTCAATTCGAAGACCCCCCAAAATGGATATCACAGACATAGCCAATAAGCTAGGCCTCTCCGACTCCAAGCACGTCATCCGAAAAGCCGCCGAGCTCCGCCGCCTCTCCGACATCCAATTCGACTCTTCCGTCATCGGAATTGTAAGTCTCTCATCATTTTCACCCCTCCCCATTGTTTGGATTTGTATTTCAGATTGCTGACTATGAAAAATTGTGCTTGTAATTCGCAGGGTGAGATTTGTAAGGCCATAATTTGCTTAGAAATCGCTGCTACTAGGTATGTATATCTGAATGACTGTCTATTTGTATATATATATATGCATTGATTGGTTTCTGTTGATTGTAGGTTTGAAGTTATGTGCGATCGACAGAGCGCGATAAGGTTGAGTGGGATGTCTGAGAAAGCCTACATTAGGTCCTTCAATGCAATGCAGAATGGTCTTGGTGTCAAGTTGGTTCCTTTTTCTTCTTCTCTTCTTTTATTTTGTTGTTTGTTATGCTTCATACTTTGTGTTTATTGAGATTTGACTAAAATCTGGAATCTTTGTAGGAACAAGCTTGATATCAGAGAACTGGGTATTCAATTTGGATGCATTCGGCTTATCCCTTTTGTCCAGAGAGGTTTATCTCTGTAAGACACATTGTCCTTGATCATAACAAGCACTTCAATTTGTTTTCAATCAATGTTTATTTGTATTCACTTGTATGCTTAATTGGTGTTCGACGAAATGCTTAGACCACATATGAGATCACTGGGTGCTTTTGTTTGTTAGATAGACAATTATTTGATTGTGCATTCAATTGAACAATAGGACGTTTTGTTAATGATGATCGTAGGATAAACATTCGGCCTAGTTTTTCTTTTTCTTTTTTTTTAAAATTTTGTGACCCCTTTTTATAAGACTTGTCGAATTGTCAGTGTATGATCAAGTTATCTATGTTGGAATGTCAACTTGGAGATGCTTGCTATTAACTGATAGTTGTTTATTTGCCAGATACAAGGATCGTTTTCTTAAATCATTACCGGCTACCCGTAGGGCCAGTGCCGACTTCACTCGGCCTGTGTTTACTGCTGTAGCATTCTACTTGTGTGCAAAGAAGCATAAGGTACCTAAAGCTCTCTCTCTAGATCTCTCTGTCTTTCTCACACACACACATGTGGCTGCTCAAAATGGGGGTATTTGGGGAGTGGTTTGATTATGTTTTTCAACACGTTGGAGTTAACTTTAATTCTTATCTTTTGCAGCTCAAGGTTGATAAGATTAAGTTAATTGAGCTCTGTGGTACATCGGAATCTGAATTTTCCAGTGTAAGCAACACCACATCTTAAATGCATAATCATTTGTTGACATCTAGATTTTCTTGGTTAAAATTTTTAGTGCTGATACCAATTGACTCTAAAATTGTAGGTGTCCACCTCGATGAAGGACCTTTGCCATGATGCCTTTGGGATATCAAAGGAAAAGAAAGATCCAAGGGATGTGAAAGGGAATAGAGGTGACTTTTTATTATTGGCCTTTCTGTTCACCTTCTTACCATGTGCATGTTGCAATTTTTGTCCATGGGATTTACTTGATCAGTCATCAGACTTAGTGATCTCAAAATCTATGCCTCATCTTGAACTCATTTTGCAATTTACCTTGTGGATGGTAGACTTGCTGGATGCATTACCAGAAAAAAGGAGATGTGAGGATGGTGGTTATTCATCTGATGATGGAAAAGAGGTACTTATGAGAAATGCCTCTTAACGATTTTGTTTTCTATGTATTAGCAATACCAATTTATTTGATTTTTAGATGGTGTTATTGTGAAGAAATTGATCATTAAACTCTGATAGATTAAGGTAATGAGTGTACAAAGTCTGTCATACAGTTGATATAACTGAATTAATACATTCTACAAAGCTAGCCCTGTTTCCTTGTTGACTTCTTGATATATTTGTTCTGAATTGGTAGGGGCACCAGCTCCAAACTGTGTTTTGTCTGTTTTACCATATGTTACTGCTAGTTTAAACTAGGTGTTTGATCTTGTTTACCTTGACAAACCTAGTAGATTCATCAATTTTTTTTTTTTTTTAATTTTTTTCCCCCAAAGGGGTTCTGTAGACCCAAACAAACTGACTACCTAATGGGGAAGACCTCCACCATACAAATCCAAGTTCAGTAAATACTAGATAGCAGATGACAACACATGATTGGCTACCAAGACCTGATTCATTAAAAGAGCTTCCCTTGCCAACAAGTCAGCACATCCATTTGCCTCTCACCAATTTGGTTTTTTGTATGACCTGTTGGTTTGGGTTTCTCCCCTGCAAAACCAATAAACAAGACCAAGGCACTACAAAACTATTGATGCAAGGCTAAACTGACAATGCATGACCTATATTTTGCAGAACCCAATAGAAGGTTCTTTTCATGCCAATAGTCACTACGTCTTGATTCATGTTGGCATTTTTCTTGTCTCAGAATTATATTCTGAATTCTTCATGGTGTAGTGTCACTTTTATGTTGGAGGGAAGCATTGCATCTAAAAAAATTCAGATCTAGATAGTGCCCCATGTAATCATTTGTATCCTTTATGTTAAGGGCAACCCAAATGGTAAAATTGTTGGGGTATGGAAACAAGGTTAACTACAATAGTCCTACTTGTTGACCTGGCAAAGGATAACAGATGCAAAACCAGTCTTTTATTGCTGATGTCTAATCTTTCAAGCCTGTTTTTTATCAGCTTGGGTATGTGCTTGTGGATGCATCTGTTCGTATGATGTTGCTTTCTTTTTGGTTCATGGTTTCATGGTTTTGGTTTCTTTTTCTTTTTCTTTTTTTATTTATTTTGGAAATATGCAAGTGCCAAACCTTCACTTTTTTTAACTTTGGACAGGTTGCCAAAGCTTTTATCCAAAATGTTAGTTATGAAATGTGCTATCATTTTTAGCAATTAATATGAAAGAATTTTATTTATGAATTGAGCCAAGATGGAACAATAAGAATTCGCAACAAATAAATCTATTATATGCTTTGCTATCTCACCTAAAAACCCTCTTTCTATTTCCCCAAGCTTGTTGGCTTTCCGGTTCTTATCTTCAGACTCAACAAGGCCAAGGCTGCTTTTGTCATTGGTAGATGTTTATAGGATGGACTTGCAATGCCCATCCTTGGCTTTGATGTTCTCTTCTTTCAAATTAATGATACTAGTTAAAAAAATCAGATGTCAGCAAAACAATCATTTTATGCATTTATCTCATTTATTATAAAGTATCTTTGTTAACTTTTTGATGTTGTGCTCTTACAAATCTACATCTAATGGGAGAATAGCTGATTTACTAAGTTTACTCGTGCACTCATAAATCAGGACTGCTATGTTAAGTTTCTGACCTAACCAGATGTTATTGATGTGATATGTTCACAGCTTTCATGTTACAAGAAGCGTAAACGTACAGAGAAACATGCTTATGAGGAATGGAAATCTAATGTTATTGAGTCTAATAACCACAGCAAGGCAAAAGGTATTGGTCTTTCCTTCTGATTTTCTTGTAGACAAACAATGGTATTGTTTGCCCCTAAGATTATTAGGCAGAGTTATTGATTAATTATTGTTGTCTTCTTCCAGTTCCTACTAAGCGAACCAAGCAAGCTCGGCTCAATTTTATGAAAGAAGTTCCTGAAACGCAGGAGGTAGGGGCTATGTGAGACTGGGAGACGGATGTCCTTTCTCCACCAAGTTTTGGGTTGATTTTGCTGAAGTTTGTTTTTATTTTTTTTCTACACAGGAGAAACTGTTATAGGCTGATCAATATTTTTTGTTAGTTCCATTCAATAATTTTGATGATTTACAAGGATTATGAATGGGATTGACAGCATATGCTGCTGCAATGTGATGGTTGACTTGTATAGAATGAAAATTATTGTATATGCTTACAAAGTGTTTTTAATTCATTTTTATCCGGGTTGACACAATTAGAGAAATACAAAGGTTTATTGAATAATATTTTGTATATAACTTAATACAATACAATGAAGACCAATATATATAGGCAAGGAAGAGTGATGGACAAGAAATAGAATCTTAATCTTACTATATAATGTAAATCCTAATCCTAATCCTAATATACATTTACTAATAGTCTCCCTTAAACTCAAGATGGTTTCAAAGAGACCAATTGGAGTTTGGAAAGTAACTCATGAAAATGACCACAAAGATGAGTTTTAGAAGAAATAGATTGGAGTTAGATAATTCCACTATTGACATGTTGACGAATGAAATGACAGTCAATTTTGATGTGTTTGGTGCGATCATGAAAAATATCATTATTGAAAAATTTAGAAATCCTCTAGATGTTGATTTGTGATTATGTATTAATTTTAAGCAGAATATAACAATCCCAATCAAACAATCAAGACAAAGAGACAACGATTTTACGTGGAAAAAACTACAATTGGACACCTCCAACTGTGATAAAAAACCACGGGCAACAGCCACAAGAACAATCCACTAAGAAGATTTAAAAGAATTACACAGGTATACTCTCAATTACTTAGCGAATCCACAATGCCTAATTGAACTAACCTCTATGTGCTTCTTCCAACCCGTCTTCACCTTGGAATGTCTTTACGATGAGTCACCCTGGAATCCACCAAAGCTTCAAGCTCGAATTCTTCAGAATCCACCGAAGAACAACTCTCTCTTTTGTAGAACAAAACATAACCTTTGATGTACTCTCTTTAAACCATAAGTTGAATACTCAATAAAACATCAAAGAAAACTCACAAAGTATCCTCAGATATAAACCCTAGAAACCAAAAAGAAGATCTGGAGTAGTAATCCTAAAATCTGACCCAACACGCGAATTTATAGAATCTGTCCCGCGATATTCGCTCGAGCGCCCAACAGCCCGCTCGAGCGTCGTCAGCAAAATATGCGCGTCATATAACAGAGGTCCGCTCGAGCGCCAGAAAGCCCGCTCGAGCGCGAAATCACACATCTCAGTACTTTTGCAGGCGACCAAAACTGCTGGAACCAGGAATTCTCCGCTCGAGCGCGGGTATGTCTGCTCAGCTCGATCCCCGTCATAATCAGCGAAGTGGCAATCTTGAAAGCATTAGCATCACAAACTTCTCTGAAAGGCACAATTTGGGTTGGATTCGCATCTAAACACTCATAGCTTCATTGAAATAAAAGAGCGAAAATAAATACAACTGAAAGGAGTTTTGTCAAACGGGATTGCCAAGAATAAAACCTAACAATTATGAATAATTTGAATGGCACTACGATTGTCACAATGAAGAGTAGTAGCAGTGGGATGAAGTACACCTATGTCTTTAAGTAGCCAACGAAGCCATAAAAGTTTTTGAGTGGTGTTAGCAAGAGCACGATATTTCGTCTCAATACTTGACTTGGAGATAACAGTTTGCTTTTTACTCTGCTAAGAAATCAATGAACTTCCAAGAATGAAACAATAACTAGCAGTAGAGCGAAGGTCAGTGAGATCATTGGCCTAGTCAACATCAGAATATGCACATAACTCAAGGGGAGTATGAGCAGAGTAATGAAGTCTATGAAACAAAGTATCCTTCACATAGCAGAGAATATGAATAACGGCAGCATAATGAGTAAATTGTGGAGCAAACAAAAACTGACTAACAATGTGAACCACATGAGAGATATTAGGTCGAGTAACAGACAGATAGACCAAACTATCCACTAATTGTCGATATAGAGTTGCATCAAAAAGAAGAGTACCCTCTAAAGAGGTAAGACGAACATTGTACTTAAGCGGGGTAGGAGCAGTCTTATTATCCATGAGACTAGTACGAGATAAAAGATCAGATGTATATTTGGCTTGAGTGAGATACAAGCCACTTGGAGCAGAAGAAATCTCAAGACCAAGAAAATAATGAAGAGAACCCAGATCTTTCATTTCAAAACGAGAGTTGAGAAAATTTTTCAGATCATGAATGCCATCAAGATCATCACCAGTACTAATCATATCATCAACAAAAAGCAATCGAAGCGTAATGCCACAAGCCGTCTTTCGAATAAAAAAAACAGAATCATAGGAGCTTGAAGAGAACCCAAACTGAGTAATGGTAGTATTGAACTTGGAAAACCAAACACGAGGAGCCTACTTTAGGCCATAGAGAGCACGACGAAGGCGATAAATAGTATCTAGAGAATGCTCATAGCCCGGAGGAGGTTGCATGTAAACTTCTTTAGTCAGGTCACCTTTGAGAAATGCATTCTTGACATTCATCTGAGATACATCTCACTGACTTGAGGCAGCAATAGCAAGTAAATTGCGAACAAATGTAAGACGGGCAACAGGAGCAAAGGTCTTCTCATAATTAATACTATACTACTGAGTGAAGCCTTTAGCAACAAGATGGGCTTTGTAACATTCAATTGTACCATCAGAATGAGTTTTGATTTTATAGACCCATTTACAACCAATAGGAGTTTTTCTAGGAGGAAAAGCAACCATATCTTATGTATGTGTCTTATGTAAAGCCTGTAACTTATCTGCCATTGCTTGATGCCAAAGAGGATTAGTGCAAGCTTCATGATAGGTACGAGGTTCATGCTGACTTAAAATGGTAGAAAAACAATGATAATCTTGTAAATAACCTAGCTGTTTAGATACCCATTTTGAAAGAGGGAAAAGAGAAAGAGCTTCAGGAGAGTCACTGCTAGAAGAGTGAGGAGACTCTGAAGAACTGGCAATATCAGTACTCTTAGAAGATAGTAACAGAACAAGATCAGCAGGCAGAACAAGAGCATCATGAATAGTCAGAGAACCACTGGATGGAGAGGCATCTGTAGGAGCATCATCAGGAAAAAGATCAATGGAATGATCAATGAAATATGAGATGGTGGAAGGTGAAGGAAAAGAGAATTTGGAGATGGAGGAGAACATTTTGTGTTCCCAAAAAATGACATGACGAGAGATACGAAGACGGTGAGAGACAGGATCCCAACATCGAAACCCTTTATGTTCTATGCCATAGCCTAAGAAGCAACACAATCGCGACCAAGGTTGTAACTTGGAGCATTCATGGGGAGGAAGGAGAACAAAACAAGCACACCCAATGACTCGAAGTTCTGTGCAGGAAGGAGATGTACCATGGAGACGTTCATATGGGGTTTGATTATTAATGATAGGAGATGGGATATGGTTAATAGTGTAAATAGCCGTAAGGGCAACTTCACTCCAAAAACGTTCAGGACAAGAAGAAGAGATGAGAAGAGCTCTGACTATATCAAGAATGTGTCTATGCTTGTGTTCAGCACGACCATTTTGTTGGGAGGTGTGAGGACAAGAGCGATGGGGAAGTGTACCATACTTACGAAGAAGTTTTAAAAAACTAATCTCTTTATATTCTTGAGCATTGTCAGATCGGAAAACTTTAATAGAATAACCAAATTGAGTTTTAATCATTTTAACAAAATCAAAATAAGTTTGAGGTAACTCAGAACATTGTTTTAAAATATAAATCGAAGTGAATTGGGAATAATCATCCACAAAAATGACAGTATCTAGAGCCCCCCATTGTGGTAGTGGGAAAAGGACCCCAAACATCAGAGTGAACTAAATCAAATGGAGATTTTGAAACTGAATTACTTGTATTAAAAGACAAAGCTGGATGTTTAGCAAGTTGACAAGATTGACAATCATTGTTATAATTAGAAGAAATAGAGCCTAAATTGCCACTAGATACTAAAGTACGTAGCCGACCAAAAGAAACATGCCCTAATCTAGAACGCCAAAGATCAAGAGAGGGGGTGGATGTGACATGTTGAATAGTAGGTGTAGAAGACGGTAGATGAAGATTGATGAGCTCATATAGACATCTAGTTTTATGCCCTATCCCAATAGTCTCTCCTGTCCGTGGATCCTGAACCTGACAACCAGAGGAGGAGAAGAAAACAGTTAAACCAAGTTCACAAAGTTAACCAACAGATATAAGATTTAGGGTGAAGGCAAGAATATGATAAGCATCAGAGAGAGACATAGTAGGGGTAGAGACACTACCAATATGACTAACAGACATGTGAGTGCTATCAGCAGTATGAATAATAGGTAAAGTACTAGAAGAAGTAAAAGAAGAAAAAACAGTGGAATCTGATGTCATGATTACAACATGCAGAATCAAAAAACCAAGAAGAGCTACCTGAGGTGACAGATAAGGCAGTGTTATGAGAGGTACCAGAATGGGCTTGTTGAAGCATGGCCTCCATATCATTCTGAGAATAATATGGAGCAGATAGATCTATAGGAGGAGTGGAATCCATAACAGTAGCAACAGCAGCAGAATGAGAGGTAGGCTTATACCGAGACCCTTGTTTATAGTGACCCCCTCTTGAGTTCCCAGAGGAGGGGTTATTTCGAGATTGTCTTTGAGGACAGTGATGCTCAAAGTGACCGGGTCCTTGTTTGTGACAAGTACGACAATCCCGAACTGGACAATGAAGAAGAGAATGACTAAAATTGAGACCTTGATTCTGACAATACTGACAAATCTGAGTGAAGGAACCAGAAGGAGTCTTTGTGTGAGGAACAGCAAGAACAGTGTCAGTAGCGGTCTTGAGAATACCAAGACGAGTCTCTTCGAACAAGAGTTTAGTCACAGCTTGTTTCAGAGTGGGTAAAGGATCCTAGTGTAATAGAAAAGCTTAGACAAGCTCAAAATCAGGAGTGAGAGCCATAATAAACTCAACCAAGCGGTCCTCATCACGATAATTAGCAAAAAACTGGGCATCTTTGTCATTAACCCAAACAGGCTCACAAATAGAAAGTTGATCCCATAAACTATACATGGATGATAAGAAATCATTAATGGACTGACCTGGTGCCTAACGTTGACATGAAGACTAATTCGAATCTGATACATATGGAAAAGCCCAGTTGTGCGATATCAGTCTTTGAGAAAGTCCCATATAGATTTAGCAGGAGTAGGGTTGGTATCAGTTTGAAATCGTCCAAATTGGAGATGAATTGAAGTAGTAGAGGTGTTCCGAAACCAAGTAATGATACGATAATTTTTCCATCCCATGCATCCAAGTGGTCAAGAAATTTGGTTTCAGTTTCATCCGCAGCTGGGATTGGTTTCGTCAGTTCTCCAGTAATAATTCACCATAATTGTCAACCTTTAAGAAAGGCAGACATAGCTTAAGACCAAAGAAGATAATTGGTGCCATCAAAAATCATAGAAATTGGTTGAGCAGAGTTGGAGCGATCCATTTATGTAGAAAATACAAAGAGCAGTGCAGAAAATAGCCAAATCTAAAAAAAGTAGAGGTGACCACTGAACTCAGAATGCAAAAAAAAACCTTGGGAACAGGTCCAAATACATCGAAAACGGGGTGAAAACGGAGTGAACCAGCCAAAAAATTGAATAGGGTGACACCAGTAGAAGCAACAGACGCTAGGGCTGATGTCAGCCAAAAAGTGCGCCGCTGACGTCAGTAAAAGGTGTGAGGAGTGTGATACGCCAGGAGTGACGTCAGCGAAGGCAAAGAGGCGTACGTGTGAGAGAAGCGTACGGCGTGGACCTTCAGCAAAGGGTGCATGGAGGCACGTGTTGAGATTGGTGGCTTGTTGTCAGACGCGCCATGGAAAAATGTGGCATGTGATGGCGCGTGCAGAGGTTTTTCTGAGTGAGGTTGGCGACGACGAAATCGTCTTGAGGAGAGGAAGAGTGTGGTTACTTTATTTTGTGATTACGGTCACTGATGAGAGAGTCGTAAGGTACCAACAGATCAGGTTGATTTGATGATACACCAAAAAATTGTTACTGGTGGCTGACAGTGTCGGTGAGGGAGCCAAGGAGCAAGGTTCAGAACCTGTGCTCTGATACCATGTTAACACAATTAGAGAAATAGAAAAGTATATTGAATAATATTGTGTGTATATCACTTAATACAATACAATGTAGACCCATATATATAGGCAAGGAAGAGTGATGGACAAGAAAGAGAATCCTAATCCTACTATATAATGTAAATCCTAATTCTAATATACATTTACTAACGATCCGATTATAAACAATTTATAGCTGATTTTCTATTTTTTAAAATCATAGATTTCTTTCTTAATTTATTGAGGGCGACAGAATTTCTTAATTTAAACAAGTGTCATCAGAAGTCACCAATTCAGATGACTATAATTGAATCCCAAAGCGTAAGCTACAAAAGGATAATTTTAATGGTTCCATTTCATTTGACCTGTTTAGCAGGGCATGTTTTCAGATTTCCCTGTTGAAATTTTGTATTTGTCCATTTCAAACTGTACGGGAAAGAAATAAACTTTCTTGTATAACCCTGTTGATCAAGTCTGCGTTCCTCCGTACGTCGTCGCTTTACTCCTTGAAAACACAAACGTGAGCTAGCCGGCGGGTGTGTGCCGGATACCTCTCCGATGCCTAAGTCAGCAAAATAGACAAATAGACAAAAAGCTCTATGTGGTCGGGAAATAAAGTTGTGTTACCTTTCCATAGGTGATGTTATGAGCTTTTATAGGTTTCGCGTGGCACAATCCTAGTAGGACTCTTACTCCTCCATGTAGAGTCCTCCTAGGAGTTATATTTCTAAAAGATAATGCTTATCCTTCAACACCCCCCTCACTACTTAAACCAAGTGAGATGGTTTTACCATGGTCGGATTCCAATATGACCGAGATAAGCATGGCTATGCTGAGCCGCAGAGTAGACCGAACTATAACTAGTCTGGTTCTTCCTTTTACTGCTTTTACCTCGGTTCCTCCCATACAGACCATGGCGTGATTAGACCGGGTTGACAATTAGTATGGTTTTGACTGAGCTAGCTGCAGTATTCCATGACCGGGCTAACTCTGAATGTGGCAACCTGGCGACCGAGCTATCCGCAGTGCTCTCCTGGACCAAGATAACAACATGCTCTCTGGGATAGGACTAATTAAGGCCTTCTAGGACCGGACTAATTTTAAGGCCTTTTTATTCAGCCCTTCGTAATGTGGCCCATAACGGCCCATTACCCAGCTCGGCCAAATTTTCATATAAATTACCCTCTCAATTGCCCCTTAATGCCATCTGCGCAGCACGATAGGGATTACCTGCTTATAAGCCGGGTTAAAAACTTTAGCCTTACGACCGAGCTAAACTCTTAAGCCTTTCCAGCCGAGCTAAATTTACACCGGGCCGTACCTGTTCGGTCAAAACGTCTCTTCAATCACAACAATTGAATCGCTTCTTATTCTAAGGATATGTGGCATGCTCTCATTGGCTGAAGGCAGCTGTCAAGCCGTCTTCGTACCTCGTGTTTTTTGAACAGTTCCCGCATTTTTTCCTTCTCTTTTCATAAAACAAACCCTAATGCTGTGAATCATTCACTTTATTATTTACCTTCTCTCTCTTGCCAGCCTCTGAAACTTCTCAACCCTGAGCTTGCTGAGTTCGTGTTCTTCACTGTCTTTGCTTCCATCTTCATTTTCCTCCTCTTGACCTGGTAAGCTACTCAAATCTGTCTTGTTTTTGTTTTCTTCGCATTTGTTTTTTACAATTCATGGCATATTGTTTTGTGTTTTTGCAAAACACATTTTCTGCTTGGTCATGCGTTTTTCTGGAAAAAAAACTTAGTAATAGAACCACTTGTATTTCACTAAGCCATCTGTAGAACACTGTATTTGATCCAAAATCACAATATAACCGAACTAAAAAGTTGTTTGTAATTGCTGTCAATCTAGCCAGACTATCCAACCGAACTATCATTTCATATACCCGTAGTTTCAACAAGTCAAACCATCTTTTGTTTTAACTTAGCCGGGCTAACAAACTGTAGTAAGTCTGCGCAAGTGTGCTTTGAAAGTTTTAACCACGATCGAACTATAACTTGGGGCTAAACCAGCTTTCTTAGTTCAGACCAAACTAAGAATGCTGCCCCTAGAGGCTCAACCGGGCTAACAAATCCCTTGTTCACACCGAGCTAACAGACCCCTTCCTCAAACCGAGCTAAGACACGAAGCAATTCTCATAGCCGAGCTAGGACTTCATTTAACTTGCCTGTGTTTCTTTTAGCACGGTCCAATGATCTGTGCTTAACACCTTTGTTCTTTATTTTGCAGACTTAGGTTGCCCAGGCACTCCTTTGAGCGCTCAACCGAGCTACTCGGCATCATCCTTCGACCGAGCTAACACTCGAGTATAATTTATTCATAACTTAGACCATAAATGGGAAAGTATAGGTTTTTAGTTAACTCACCTGGTGCAATAGCTGAATTTCGCAAGGACTACCAAATCCCAGATGATGTCCACCTTTCTTTAGCCGAGCTAGACACCGTCCCCTGGGGAAAACAAGGTTTTGTTCCCTTTAACGGCATTCAATCTTGCTGAAAAAGATCACTTAATGGCATTCAATCTTGCCAAGAGTGTTTGCCTTCCAGCGGATATGGAGCACCACAACCATTTGACCGAGCTAAAGGCCATCCGTTTGGCAACAAAATCCATGGTGCTTGTAAGTAGCTTCCTTTGTTGATTTTTCTAATCTGCATGACTTTCTGCTCGATTTTTACTACAAGTCTCTTCCCATTCTTTTTCAGGCTATGCAAAAGAACCACATTGCACACAAGCGTGTGTTGAAGCTTCGTAAAACAACAAGGCAAGCTATGGCCGGAGAAACCGAGAAAACCGCCGAGCTAGAAGAGGCCAGGAAGCAGATAGTCGAGCTAAAAACCAAGAATGGTCATCTGACTGGTCTTGTTAGCTCGGCTGAAGCAGACAAACAAAAGGCTGCAGCCGTGATAAAAGACAAATATATGCGGGAGCTAGCCAAGCTTGAAGGGAAAAAGAACGCCGAGATTGAGAAGCTGAAGAAGAGTGCGGATGATGCCGAGCTCCGGGGTTACAAGAAGGGGGAGGCTATTTACATTAAACAATGTGAAGCTGCCAAGGATCTTTTCTTCAAATGTGGGTGGAGAGCGGCTGTGGCGCAGCTCGGTCACGGTCCAGAGACCGAGGTCTTCAACCCTCCTGCATACTTCATACCAAGCTCCATGGCGGAATATGCTGCTGCCTTTCAGCAATGATTTCTTGAAGATTTAGATGACGAAGAAGAAACCGTGTCCAATGATATCTCGGTCGTTAATGAGCCTGTCAGTCAGTCAGCTCGGTTGGAGCTAGTGGTGGAAGACCTGACTAATGAGTTGCCTACTGAAACCGTGAACCGTGACCGTGCTCTCGGATGAAACCGGGCTCCGAGTCGATCTTGATGCGGATCTAGATGATCTATTTACCTATTTTGTATTTTCTTCTTTCTGTTAGACAAAAAAGTTTGTAACCGGGCTAAAGCCCCACCCTTTGTACTTGCTTGGAATTTTTAATGAAGTCTGCGTTTTTGTTCCAACTCTTATTTCGATTGATCTCTATGTTTGTACTTTACTTTCTAACTGATGTCTTGGAAGAGGTACAACATTCTCTTGCCGAGATACTTTATTCCGGTCTTAACATTGCAACTATAAGTATACCTGCCAATCACTCTTTAGCCGAGATCCCTACCTCGGCTGAAGAGTACTAAAAGTTGGTTTAGTCCAGCCAACCACTCTTCAGCCGATATCCTTACTTCGGCTGAAGTGTACCAAGTGTTGGTTTAGTCCAGCCAACCACTCTTCAGCCGAGATCCTTACCTCGGCTGAAGAGTACTAAGAGTTTGGTTTAATCCAACCAACCTCTAGATTGGTTTTTCCAGCCAACCCAGAGTAAAGTGTTTGGTTATTCCGACCAAACGTCTTGTAGCTTGGATCCTTATCCTGGGCTTAGGAGGGTGTTGGTTTTTCCAGCCAACCTTTAGATTGGTTTTTCCAGCCAACCTGAAGTAAAGTGTTTAGTTATTCTAACCAAACGTCCTGCAGCCTGGATCCTTATCCTGGGCTTAGGAGGGTGTTCGTTTTTCCAGCCAACCTTTAGATTGGTTTTTCCAGCCAACCTAAAGTAAAGTGTTTGGTTATTTCGACCAAACGTCCTGCAGCCTGGATCTTTATCCTGGGCTTAGGAAGGGTGTTGGTTTTTCCAGCCAACCTCTAAGTTGGTTTTTCCGGCCAACTATGCTTTCAATGCCCCTAGCCTACTAAAACAACTTTTACAGAATAAAAACACTGATGCTGAAAAGAAAACTACTTGTTTTATTGGGAAAAAGAAAAATTACAAGTATTTTAAAGTAAAGCTAAAAATAAAATAGTTTGAGATTGGCAGTGTTCCATGGTTTGGGAATTGCTTTGTTGTCTTCGTCTTCTAAGTGGTAAGCACATTTTCCTGCTAATCCGACCACTTTGTAAGGTCCTTCCCAATTAGGCCCTAATTTGCCATCTCTTGGGACTAAGGTGTTTCCCATTACTTTGCGCAGTACCCAATCTCCGATTTTGAATTGTCTTGGATGTACTGTCTTGTTGTATTTCCTGGATAACTCTTGTTGGTATGAGGCAATGTGAACCAGTGCTTTTTCTCTTCTTTCTTCGGCGAGGTCGAGCTCCAATGCTATGGCTTCTTCATTCAAGTCTGGATCAAAATTTTCGCTTCTAATTGTGGGGAGGCCAACTTCTAGTGGGATTACTGCTTCCATGCCATAGGCTAAGGAGAATGGTGTTTCTCCTATTGATCGTCGAGGTGTGGTGCGGTAAGCCTATAAAACATGAGGAAGTTCCTCAGCCCATTTGCCTTTTGCTCTTTCTAACCTTTTCTTCAGTCCATCCAAGATGACCTTGTTTGATGCTTCCGCCTGGCCGTTGGCTTGGGGATATGCTGGTGTAGAATTGTAGAACTCTATCTTATATTCTTCACAAAAGCCTCTAAAGATTCTGTCATCAAATTGAGTGCCGTTGTCTGATATTAGGGCTTTAGGTATGCCGAATCGAGTAATGATATTCTGCCAGACGAACTTCTTCACATCTTTTTCCTTGAATGATGCTAATCCTTCTGCTTCCACCCACTTTGTGAAGTAGTCTGTTGTTGCGAGAAAGAACTTCCTATTACCGGGTGCTGTTAGAAGTGATCTTACTATGTCCAAGTCCCACATTGTGAAGGGCCATGGGCTGGTCAATGGTAGGAGCTCTCTGGCTGGCTGGTGTATTTGGTGTGTGAATTTCTGACATTTCTCGCACTTCTTCACATACTTCTCTAAGTCCGCTTGCATGTATGGCCACCAGTATCCTTGCGAAATGGCTCTGTAGGCCAACGATCTTCCTCCTTGGTGGCTTCCGCACACGCTTTCGTGTATCTCGAACAAGAACGCTTCCACTTTGCTGGGGTGGACACACTTTAGGTAAGGTCTTGAGAATGACTTTTTGTATAATGCCATAGATGGAGAGAGCCAAAATCGCTGCGACTTTGCTCTAATTTTGTTGGCTTCTTTCTTTTCTTCCGGTAAGACGCCGTTTTTTAAGAATAGTATGATGGGATCCATCCATGAGGGGCCTAGTTCGGCGCAACATACCTCTTCTACTTCGGGGTTTTCAATGCTTGGTCTTGGTAGGTAGTCAATTAGCAGTGGATGAGGGATGGATGTATCTGCCATTGAAGCAAAGCCTGCTAGTTCGTCTGCTCTGCTGTTTTGCTCCCTGCCAATCTGTTCTATCCTTACTACTTCAAATTTCTTGATCTCTGTTCTGACCAATTCTTGGTACTTGGCCATCCTGTCATCCTTTGCTTCGTAATTGCCAGAAATTTGGTTTACCACCAACTGTGAGTCGCTGTAGACCATTAGCTCGGTAGCCTTCATGTAGAATGCTAATTTGAGACTTGTAAGAAGCGCTTCATACTCCGCTTCGTTGTTTGATGCTGGGAATCCAAGGTTGACTGCTTGCTCCATAACCAGGCCGTCTGGTGAGATGAGGACTATGCCAAGTTATGCACCATGCCGGTTGGATGCTCCGTCCATAAAGAGCTTCCACATCTCTCCGACGAATAATTTAAAGCAAGTGGAGGGATCAGATGATGCCGTGGGGTTAAGAATGTTGCTGGTGTTTTCTTCAAGGTCTATACTTGCTGTCTACCTCTCGCTATCTGATTGAACCAAGTCTTTATTTGTTGGTGAGTCTTGGCTTGGTGTAGCATGGTTCGCTTCTGCCTTGCTCTCTTTAACTCTGGTCTGCCTTGGGGTTCGACTGAGTATCCTGCACTAGGGGTTGTGCTATTCCGACGTCAACTTCCATCCCTAGTTCGGTTGTATTAGTCAGGTCGACTGGGCAGATATGATGACTTCCAAGAGTAAATTCTGCGACAAAGTCTGCCAAAGCTTGGGCCTTTATCGCGGTTCTGGGTTGGAACTTGATGTCAAATTGTCCTAACTCTACTGCCCACTTCAAGATTCGCCTAGAAAAGTTCGTCTTCTCAAACAAAGCTTTTAATGGGAAAGTTGTGAGGACGACTATAGTGTGGGTGTGGAAGTAGTGCGACAACTTCCTTGAGGCCATCATTAAGGCCAAGGCCAGTTTTTCCAGTGGCAAGTACCTCGTTTCGGCGCCCAGCAATGTCTTGCTGACATAATAAATGGGCAGATGTTGGATTCCTTCCGTACGGACCAATACTGCGCTGACTGCGTGCCGAGAGACCGCCAGGTACAGGAAGAGTTCTTCACCAGGTATTGGGGTGACAAGTAGTGGTGGAGAAGACATGTATTCCTTCAAGTTTTCTAGAGCGCGGTCGCATTCTTCGTCCCACTCGAACTTGGTTTTTAATGCTAGAAAAAATGGTCGTAGTCTGTTTGACGACCGGCTAATGAATCGGTTGAGTGCAGCTGCCATGCCGGTGAGATGTTGCACTTCTTTTACTGAGTTAGGCCTCTCTAGATCCTGAATAGCTTTGATCTGGGAGGGGTCTGCCTTAATACCCCGGTTGGTCACCAGGAAGCCTAGGAATTTGCCAGATCCTACACCGAATGCGCTAAGGCGCAACTTGTGCCTCTTCAGAATCTGGAACATCTCACCTAGGTCCCTTAGATGGTCGTTCTCATCCTTTCTTTTGACTACCATGTCGTCAATATAAGCCTCCATTGTTCTGCCTAACAACGGCTCGAACATCTTGGTGACCATTCTTTGGAATGTTGCCCCTGCGTTCTTTAGGCCAAAGGGCATGACCTTGTAGCAATACAGTCCTCTTGGAGTTGTAAAGGACGTGACCTCCTGGTCTGGTTCGTACATGGCGATCTGATGGTAGCCTCTGTATGCATCAAGAAAGCTAAGTCAGTTGTGCCCTACCATTAGGTCTACCAGTTGATCTATCCGTGGTAGGGGAAAACTGTCATTTGGGCATGCTTTGTTGACTATCTTATAATCGACGCAGACACGCCACTTGCCATTCTTTTTTGGTACCACGATTGTGTTGGAAATCCATCTGGGGTAGTGCACCTCTCTGATCGCTCCTGCCTCCAGCAAATTTCCTACTTCTTCCATAACTATTTCGGCGTGGTGGAGTGCCGATCTGCGAGTGCGCTGAATGATTGGTCTGGCGGATGGGTGGACATTGAGTTGGTGACAGATGAGTTTGGATCAATGCCTGGCATGTCGTAGGGTGTCCAGGCGAACACTTCGATGTTAGAGGTTAAGAATTCCAAAACCTCTAATCTCTCAGTGCTGGACAACGACGATTCGAGAAAAAAGAATTTATCCGGGTTCTTTTCATCTATTCTTACTTCTACCAAGTCTTCCACCGCTTTTTGATCAGCTGTTTTGCCGACATCTGCGAACAGTTCATTGCTCTTAGGTTCTTCCACCGAATGAACATATCCCTTGGTAGCGCGGCTGCCATTAATCGTGACAAAGCATTGCTTGGACATAATTTGGTCTCCAAAGACCTCTTCAATTACTCCGATTTTGTTGGGGAATCGCATTACTTGATGGTAGGACGAAGCTACCGCTCGTATGGCATGCAGCCATGTTCTTCCCAAGATTATGTTGTAAGTGGAAGGGACCTTCATCACCTAAAATTCCACTTGTTTTGTTATGCTTCCTGCCCTGACTGGCAGGATAATTTTGCCAACTGGCCATTCTGGCATTAAGTTGAATCCGATCAGGGGGGATACAGCTGGGGCCAGGTTTTTGTCCTCAAATTTTAGTTGTTTGAAGGTGTCGTAGTACATTATCTCACATGAGCTACCTTGGTCTATCAAAATTCGCTTGACGTCGTAGTCCTTGATACGGAGGGTGACGACCAGTGCATCGTTGTGAGGGCAATATATTCTTTCCAAGTCCTTGTTTGAAAAAGACATGACGTTCGTGGCCTCTGTTCTCCCCTTTTTGATGGTAGGTTGGGCGCTTAGTACCTCTCTTAAGTGCTCAGCCTTATTTATCATGCCCCTGAGCTTGTATACGCGCTCAGGTTCGAATACTCCATGAATCACGTTGATCACGCCTTGAGGTAGGGGGTCGATTGGCATACCGTTCGGGTGATCGTCATTCTGGGGGCTGGCTGCGCCCCTCCTTCAATGTATTTTTCCAGGTGACCGATTGCCACCAACTCCTCTAAATGCTGTCTCAATGGTGTACAATTTTCAGTGCGGTGCCCTTTTTCTTTATAGAAGGTGCACCGCGATCTTTCGTCGTAGTCCTTCTGAGCTTCTCCTAGCTTGGCAGGCCATCTGAAGAAAGGTTCATCGCGTATCTCGCTTAGGATCTGGTAGATTGGTTTTTTGAATACCATGGTAATGGCAGTGCGGATTCTCAACCATCTTTTATCCTGGTCTTCTCTGTTGTCTCGCCTGCCTCGTCCGTTTTTGTTCGGACGTTCTACCGTGTTGACCTTTGCCGCGATCTTTTTATCTGGTACTGTGGTCGTGCTAGACTTTGATTTAGCACGAGCGCCATCTTCTTCTACCCGAATGTGTTGGTGCACTCTCTCCATTAAGGCCTTCATTGTGAGAGGCGGTGTCATAGTGATTGAGTCCCTTAGTCTGTTCCCGACTGGAAGGCCTCTTTTGTATTATGCGATGGCGAGATTGGTGGGGCAGTCCCCAATCTGGTTGAAGGTCTCCCAGTAGCGGCTATTGTAGGATTTTAATGACTCTTTTTCGCCCATATCGATGGAGAGCAGTTGATCAATTTCCACCAAGATTTTGGTGTTCGTTCTGAACCTAGTAACGAATGCATTCACCAATTGCGTCCAGGAGGCTATGCTGCCTTCTGGAAGTTTTTCGAACCAAGTCAGGCCTAGATCACCAAGGCTTGATGGGAAGAGGATGCACATTAAAGCTTCGTTCCGTTGGTATACTGCCATAACCTGACGAAAGTGGCTTAGGTGCATGTAAGGGTCTGTCTTCCCTTCGTATGTGGTAAATTTAGGCTGGATGAAGCCTAAGGGTAATGGTGCGTTCTCAATTTCCAGAACGAACGGCGAGCAATGGAGTCTTGCCAACGCTTTATCTGTTGGTTCGTAGGCAAGGTGCAGTATTGGCATCCCAACCTCGACACTTCCATGCGCCCGAGGGGCCAACCGTTGAAGGGCCGAAACTCTGTGTGGATCGCGTGTCCTAGCATCCTCCTTCTGTCGCGCCCTTTCTTCAAGCACAGTTCGTAAGTCGGACGATCTAGGCAACTCTGTTTGCCTGGATGATGTATGGTGTATGTGTGAGGGCCGATAGGTACTTCCCTCTGTGTAAGACCTTAGTGATCTCGTTCTCTCAGACCTGGAGTAACGAGTTCTGGAAGTCCTTGATTGTGTGTCGCTCGTCCTAAGGCTTCTACTCTCTGCTTGCGATGTCGTGGTATGCCTACTACGATCTTCTAAGTGGCGAGGAGGCGCATTGCCTTTGCGCCCCTCTCCTGTCGCCACTCCTTTTCCCTTGATTTGGCGCTTCATGGACTCCATGCCCGCCTCCATCTTCCTTATCAATTGATCTTGCTCATTCACGCGGTCTTTCAGAACTTGAGGATCAATCCTCCGCCTTTGTCTATCAGGACTTTGTGAACGAGAGCGACGGGGGCTGTTAGTCCGCCTCCTCCACCTTGCATCCCTATTGGGATTCTGTCGCTGTGGCTCCAAGTCCGCAATGGGAGGGATAGAAGGTAGGCCTTCGCGCCTTGCACCCCCCTCTGGTGTTTGTCCGTCGATGGCGGACTGCGGCAAATCTTCGTTGTGCGCCATTACTTCTAAAGAGGAAAAGTTTGATCAAGAGGTTTTGTTCTAGTCTGATGTTCCCACAGACGACGCCAATTGTACGGGAAAGAAATAAACCTTCTCGTATAATCCTGTTGATCAAGTCTGCGTTCCTCCGTACGTCGTCATTTTACTCCCTAAAAACACAAACGTGAGCTAGCCGGCGGGTGTGTGCCGGATACCTCTCCGATGCCTAAGTCAGCAAAATAGACAAATAGACAAAAAGCTTTGTGTGTTCGGGAATCAAAGTTGCGTTACCTCTCCATAGGTGATGTTATGAGCTTTTATAGGTTTTGCGTGGCACAATCCTAGTAGGACTCTTACTCCTCCATGTGGAGTCCTCCTAAGAGTTATATTCCTAAAAGATAATGCTTATCCTTCAACACCCCTCTCACTACTTAAACCAAGTGAGATGGTTTTACTATGGTCGGATTCCAATATGACCGAGATAAGCATGGCTATGCTGAGCCGCAGAGTAGACCGAACTATAGCTAGTCTGGTTCTTCCTTTTACTGCTCTTACCTCGGTTCCTCCTATACAGACCATGGCGTGATTAGACCGGGTTGACAATTAGCATGGTTCTGACCGAGCTAGCTGCAGTATTCCATGACCGGGCTAACTCTGAATGTGGCAACCTAGCGACCGAGCTATCCGCAGTGCTCTCCTGGACCGAGATAACAACATGCTCTTTGGAGCCGGACTAATTAAGGCCTTTTAGGACCAGACTAATTTTAAGGCCTTTTTATTCAGCCCTTCGTACTGTGGCCCATAACAGCCCATTACCCAGCTCGGCCCAATTTTCATATAAATTACCCTCTCACAAACCAAACTGTAGACGGAATTTAACTATTGCTGCTAGCCCATTCTATTTATACATTGTTATTTTGTAATTGATATTGGTTTCTCTGTTTATTTCGGTAGAAAATTTTTTTGAAAAGTTTTTCTTAGATAATGTTTTAATGCAGAATACATATATATATATATATATATATAATATTTGGTTGCAATCTTAAAGCAATTGTACTAGCAATTGTATTATTGGCAATGGAGGTGGTGGTGGTGGAAGTGGCAGCGGCAATGGTAGTGTAGTGCTATTAATAAGATTTTAGTTCGAAGAATATTTTTCAACTTTTAACCGTGGGAAACATTTTTTTTCTCTAAATAAGTTCTCCGTTGACTATGGAAAATATTTTTAGTTGACTTTTGTATTTTGTTATATTACATACTAAAAAATATAGATAGTGTTTGGTAGAGTTTTATAATTATGATTTGAGAATAAAATTGTATTTTGAGTTTGTGAGTTTTGGAATTATGATTTGAAAAGAAAAAATTTGTTTGGTTATGAATTTTGAAAACAGTTTTTGATTGAGTTTTGAATTTTTGATGTGACATGAAATGAGAAAAGTTGTTTGTTTATGAGTTTTGAAAAGAATTTTTAAAACTTAATTAAAAAATTTATAATTCATAACCAAACATACAATTCAAAATTTTATTGAAAATTCTATTAAAAACTCATAACTAAATTCTTTTCAAAATTCAATTAAAAAAAATAATGTCATTTTGGTCCAAAAAAATAATTTCTATATTTAAAAATATCAAAAACAAAGATAATTTTTTTTTCCCCAGGTGGTGATATTGTTCCGGATAACCGGGTAAACCAAAAATTCAAAAATTGTCTGTTTTACTAAGCATGTTTTCAAAATATATTTTGAAATTAATTTGAAATCACGATTTGAAAACTCAAGCCAAATATAACATTAGAATGTAAGGGTGAAATTAATATTAGAAAACTCTACTAAACACAGATATATTTTTAATTGAAACAAACAATAACACATAGTAATACTTTCTTTTTATACTTTTAGAGAAATTACCAACAAAAAAATCTTAGAATTTGATCCCGATAATAAATTAAAACTTAACTTTTAAATTGTTTCAATTTAGTTCCTAAACTTTTACAATTATATCAATTCTAACCATTTAGTAAGAGCAATTTAGACACTATCTAAAAAAAAATAAAATGAAAAGCAATTTAGACAATGTAACCATTTTTTGTCGGTAGTATTGTATGGTGGCGGCGGTTATAGATTGGGAAAGAAATGAGAGATGACAATGAGCTGGGAAAATAGATGAGTATCGATGGATGGAGGGGTGGCAAGTAAGGGTGAGAGGTGGTTATTAACGGAAAGGAAAATTTTATTTATACATAAAATTTATATAAAAAAATTGATAAGAATGATGTGATATTGTCATTATTATAAATAAATATTCATCTTTAATGATGTTTTGTTTTAAAGTGAAAGATTTATAATAAATCACATGATCATGTATGAATTTTTAATTCCTATAATATTAGCCTGACAGTTTTTTACGAATTATAATCAATAAATACAAACAGACTCCTATAATTAGCACTATTTTAAAAATTCATGAGTTAAATTAAAATAATTAAAATATTAAAATTTAATTTATTACTGATATATCAAACTTTAATTTTTTTTCTCTCAAATATTTCTTTTGATTTTTTTATTTTTATCTTCTCTGTTACCAACCCAATGAAAAATATATTTGGTCACGATCAACACAACGAAAAATGTATGATTGTTGTTCTTGTCATGCCATTGATTTATTTTAGGCGATTTTTGCAAGGAAAATTTACATGCCAGTATATATTTTAAAAAATATTTATGAAATAATGATAAATTTTAAAAATATTAAAATATGAAGTAATAAATTTTATCATCAATCAATAATTAAGTTTTTAAAAAATCATTGAGTAATAAATTTTTTTTTAATTGGTGGAATAGTGGACCTAATCATATAGAGGCAATCTCTGGGTTAGATTTTATAAGGAGTCGAGTTTTCAGATGTCACCCTAAGATGATTATTACATAATAAAGTCACTCAACTATATAGGTAAGTCACAAATTCATACAAAAGTAGAAATTCAAACTTATATTCTTAATACTGGGGGTTGGTTTGGCATAAACTAAATAATACAAAAGTCAAAAAGTCACTATCTTATTTAAGTCACATCATTTTATTTAAATCACATCACCTCTCTAACACATCATATCAAACTCAACCCAAACCCAACCCATATAAGTAAAAAAATGTACTTTTTTAGAACATCTCAAACCAACCTTAGTACGAGGCACAAACAAGCAAAAACAGGAGGTCCATTATATAGGGGCAATTTGAAAAGTTGGTAAAAAGTCAATTTTTTGGCTTTTTATCAACTTCTTCCAAAAAACCACAAAAAAGTCATCAAAAAAGTAAATTTTTTTGTCAAAAATTTCACTAAAAAAATTAAAAAACTAATTTTTTTTATCAACTTTCCAAAACACTCCATAAAAGATTAGCTCATTCAACTGTCGATACAATACAAGGATAATATAATATAATTCAGGGTGCAATACTTTTATCATTTGGGTTGGTGGTGACCTAACTTTTTTAGTCAATCTTCTTTTGGTTCTCCTGCCAGCCAGCAAATGCATAAACAGAAATGTGTTACATTACATATATTACATTATTGTAGCAACTGCCTCCTCTCCTTCCGACAACATTTTAACCAAATTAATTATAATTATATTAATATATATATTAAATATGACCCAAACCGATCCTGAATAATATTATGATGATGAATTTTTTTAATAATAATTTACTTATTATGTGACGCGAATTTTATCTGCATTATGATATGAAAGTTGGAGTTTATTGTATGGTGGTGGATTTGTAGAGAGAGACGAGAGAAAAGAAAGAAATGAGAGTTTAAATAGACATACTCTCTCCGTCCTAAAATGTTAGTTTCTTATTTTATTTTTTATTGTCCTAAAATATTAATTCCTCTTCAAAAATTAAGTACAAAAATAATATAAATTTTTTATTTTGCCATTCTTTTAAATTAATAAACAATATAAAAAGTACAACTATGACATTGATATTTCCTAAAAAATATACTATCAAAAAGATAATTTTAGAAAATTAACTTTTTTAAAGTACAATAATTATATTATAAAAAAAAAATTTGATTCTCTAAAAAAAAAATCATTATTTTATTACGGAGTGAGTATGAAAAATGATGAAAGGAGAGATTTGCATCGGATTTGACCAAAAGAGTTTGAAGTTCGAGGTTGGAATAGACTTGGCCGCTAGTGCGGAGCTCAAACATCGAACCTCTCAGCCTCAATTGTTCAAGCGGAGCTCACTGCCACTCGTACGCAGGGGCGTAGTTATGTAGGTCTAGAGGCGTCACATGTCCCTGAGTTTTGAGATTTTTCTTTTTAAGATAAAGAAAAATATTTTAAATAAAAAATTTATAAAAATATTATTTAAAACTAAATGTCAATGACATTTTTAAAATTATAAGAATAATAGTGATTATTTTAATTGAAAATAAAGAGACTATAATAAGTCATATTATTATTTATAAAAATTTTAATATAATGGTGATATATATCATTATTGACATGTATACATAATTAATTTCAAGAAAGATATGAAATTTATTGGATTGTTAGTTACATTTGACATGTAGAGTTAATCCTTCATGTGTTTCTATCCATTCATAAATAAAATGACCACTATATAAATTATAATCAAGTAACACATTTTTAATTATAAAAAATAAAAAAATTATAATAAGTCATAATTAATATCAGAATGAGTCATAACTAACTATTACTTGATATATAGTCATAATCAAAATAACAACCACAAGAAATTATAACTAAATTATATCTAACACTATAATGTGTTCTAACTAAAAACCACGAAGATCATAATTGCGACATATGATATACATTTTTTTTTGCGATATGTTTTATAGAATTTCTCTACTAAAATATATTTTCTGTCTCAACTTATCTTCTTTTTAATTATCCAATCCACCTATAAAATAGTTACTTCCCAATATTTGTATAAAATTTAATCTCAAATTCTTCAATTTAAAATTCACATTTATCCAAATGAACTCTTAATATTTAAGTTTAGTAATATTTCATTATTGTTTATTATAAAAAAAAAATTAATATTGTCATTAATTTATGCCCCCTCTTCACTAAATTCCTAATTACGCCATTGCTCGTACGCCCACCAAGGTTGTACGCGCAGTGGCTCTTGGGCAGTCCTGTGACATCCCAAAACATATATTAGCACCGCATAAATAAATAAAGAATATTTAATTTTATAATTATGTATAATAAAATCTAATTAGATTTAAATTAAAAGTTATTATTTTTTATCAACAAAAAATGATATATTATATAAATGTTGTTTGGTCACTTTTGGGCTCCCCTCATCAATCAGACAATTATATATTATGTTTTATTTTATATTTTTATTATATATAATAATAATAATAGAAAAATATTTGGAGGCACTAATTAGTGCATCCCACTAATTAAAGTAGCAGTGGGTCCTCGTTATTAATGATGTGATTGTTTAGTCTTGGAGTTGAATTTTTTTTTTTTTTTTTTTTACTTTTTTTATGTATTAGTGCTATTAGTGGTGATATTTTTAATATGGATAAAATCATTTGTAATAATAATAGAAAGAAGAAGAGAAGATAAGAAGAAGAAAGAAAAGGAAGCAAAGAATGAAACAAGTGAAGAAAAAGACAACAACAAAAAAAAAAAAGAAAGAAAAGAAATTTGAGTTGCAATTAAAAAGGCAGGAAATGCTGCGAAAATGGGGTAGGTGCTGTGACAGCACCTGTGCATGTGACAGCAAATCTAAGGGGTCGTTTAATTTAATTTAAAAATAAAAAAAAAAACACAAATTTGGATCACCGTGCCTCTTTTGCCTGAATAGGTTTAGGTCGACTTTTTTTAATATAATTAGTTTAAGGCCCGTTTGTTTTATGGGAGATAGAATGGAGAGAATTGATAGTGAGGGGATTGGATAGTGAGAATTATTAATTATTTTATTATATAATAATAAATAATAAAAATAAAAATAATAAATAAAATAAACATTATTTTAAAAAAATTCCCAAATATATAAGAAAATAAAAAAAATTTCTAATCCCCTTACTATTTTTCTAATATCACTCTACCCCTCCTTTACCAAGCCCCCTTCTCCTCCTTACTTAATCCCTTGGGATTTACTAATCCCTTCCATACTCTCAAAACAAACTTCCATAATTCTCTCAATCCGCCTTCCTTCATCTACCAAACCCAATTTCCTCTTCACATAACCCCAAAATAAATAGGGCCTAAACAAATATATAAGAAAATAAAAAGAATAGAAAGGGAGCTGTGACCACGTTTTTTCATTTAGTATAAATTATTAATTTTATTATTTAGGGTTCGCTTTAGAAAAAAAAGAATGGAAACTTTAATATCTTACGAAAGAATGTTTTCGTTTACCATTTGTCACAGAAACTTCATTATCAGCCTTCCAATCGACTCAATCCTTCACTCATAACACCATCTCATGATCACAATCACTCTCTTATTTCAGTTATTATAGATTGAATTTTATTATACATTTTTTTTTAATAATTTTATTAATTTATATATATATGTATGTATGTATGTGTATGTATAATTTATATATGTGTATGTTATTATAGAATCCACACCCTATATGCAAATATAAATATCATAACTAAAAATAATAATTATTAGTCATAATCAAAGATCACATAACCTTTTCAATTATAATTAAAATAATAATCAAAATAAGTCAGAATTAATATCACAATGAGTGATAATTACGGATGGAATCAAGATTTCATTGTCGGAGGGGTCAAAAGATAAATAATTTTTTTTCACCAGATACACAAACACACATGTATATAGAATATGATATATAAATTATATATATACATAGAAAAAAAATTAAATACCGTAGAAGCAATCTCTAATTGGATGAAGAAATTTTTTTTTTGTGCAAAATAGAAAGATAATACAAGTTGAGAGAATAATGAAATATATATTTTTTATATTGGGGGTCCTTTTATGTATAAATTGATATATATATATATATATATATTTTTAAAGTACTATGACAAATAATATTTTTCATAGAAATAGGGAGCCATGACCTTCCATGGTCTTCTCCTAATTTTGTCACTGATCATAACCAAGTTATAATTAATACTATAATAAGTTATAATCCAAAAGTGATGTGCCTTATAATACTTTTTTATATATCTTACATGTTTATATTGTGATAGTGATGCTTGTAGTCAAAGGAAAAAAGAAAAACAAAAAATAGATGTGAAATTGTTGGTTTGAAGGCAAATCTTGATTTTATTTATTTATTTATTTATTTTTTGTGTGTGAAAATTGAGCTTGTTTTTGCTAGGTTTGAAGTTCATGCAATTTGTTAATTAATTCTTCCAAACAAAAAAAAAAAAATGTTAATTACTTACATAGTAATGAATCAACTTGTGCATATATTTATATTATTATAAGGAATGGCTAAATATTAGTGAATAGTTAAAGCGACAATTAATTGTAGAGCTTATTTTAATTAATTATGAAATATAATAGCAATTCGTTCATTATGTTGTTAGCTTCATTTGTACAACTTTTTAACAATTATCTTGCTTTTGAAGCAAAAAATCGAATTAATTTTTGTATATATTCATTTGTACCACTTTTTAACACTTCTCTTTTTATTTTATCATCAGCTTATCATTATTAATGGAGGTTGATGGACTTGAAAGGAGTATAGAAGATAATGCTAGATTGTTAAAAGAGCACACACCAAGTCTTGGAACTAAGTTTGAGTCAGAGGAAATTGCATATCAATTCTACAATGAATATGGAAGAATTATGGGATTTAGTATTAGAAGAGATTACCATACGAAAAGCAAGAAAAATGGTATAATAGTTAATAGAAAGTTTGTTTGCTGTAAACAAGGAGAAAAAAATAAACGAAGTGAAATGGTAAAACAACCTCGACAAGACACAAGAACTAATTGTAAAGCATTCATGTATGTCTCTTTAGATCGGGAATTATCAAAATGGGTTGTTACAAAGTTTGATGATACCTATAACCATATTATGCATCTTCCTCAATGTGCTCATATGATGCCATCTCAAAGGAAGGTTTCTGAAGCTCAAGGTATAAATATGGAATTAGCTGATGCTACTGGTTTATCACTCAAAGCATCACATGATCTCATTAGTACTCAAGCAAGCGGGAAGGAATTTGTAGGATTTACGCGAGAAGACCAAAAGAGCTACTTGCGTGTAAAAAGACAGAGAGACTTGCAATATGGTGAAGCATGTACTCTGTTGAGATATTTTCAGAAGCAAGTTGCTAATAATCCATATTTTTACTATGCAGTTCAATTGGATGTTGATGAAATGATAACCAATATTTTTTGGGCTGACCATCAGATGATTATAGATTATGAAAATTTTGGGGATGCTGTTTCATTTGACATAACATTTCGAACAAACAAATAGTATCGACCATTTGCTCTTTTTACTGGCTTTAACCATTTTAGAATGATAGTGATTTTTGATGCCGCTTTACTATATGATGAAACCACAGCATCATTTAAGTGGTTATTTGAAACTTTCTTGCATGCAATGTTGGGAAAAAAGCCTAGTACTATTTTTACAGACCAAGATCAAGCAATGGCTAAGGGAATTTCTATATATCATGTCTGATGTTACTCATGGATTGTGTACTTTTCACCTAATGCAAAATGCCTTGAAGCATTTGGGCTATTTGTACAAGGGCAACTCAACATTTGGAAGTGACTTTAAAGCTTGCATTTTCGGATATGAAGATGAAAATGACTTAGTTAAAGCTTGGAAATCTTTGATTATTAAATACAACTTGGAGGAGAATACATGGATGAAGAAAACTTGGGAACTTAGAGAGAAGTGGGCACATGTGTACATGAAATGGTCATTTAATGCAGGTATGCGAAGCACCCAACTCAGTGAGAACTTGAATGCAAAATTTAAAAAACACTTAAAATCTTACCATAATATTGTTCAATTCTTTACAAATTTCAATCAAGTTGTTTTAGACAAGCGGTGTAATGAAAGTTATGCTACTAATCAATCTAGACAAAAGTTACCAAGAATAAAAATCAAGAGTTGTCCCATGTTAGTTCAAACCGCGAAACTATATACGCCTCCTATCTTTGACTTATTCCATGGCGAGTTTGACAAGTTTCTTTCTTGTCAAGTAAGGAAATGCTGTGAGTTAGAAGGAGAAATTAAATATGTGATTGGTTTGTATGGAGAAGATAGAGAGTATATTGTGATGGGTGCAATGGAATTTGATAATTTAGGAGGCAAAATGCTACAAAATGTTCGTTGTACTTGTCGAAAATTTGAGAGTTTTGAAATTTTGTGTGGTTATGCGATTAAAGTGCTCCATCAGATGAATGTTATGGAAATTTCCGATAGATATATACTAGTGCGATGGAGACTAGATGCAAAGGATTGTTCATCTAAAGACAAAAAAGTTATAGTGAATGAGGTTGATCCCAAGTTTGTGATATCAGCGTGTTATAGACATCTTTGTCCTAGAATGGTAAAATTAGCAGCTCGATCATTTGAATATGATACCGTATATGAGTTTGTGGACAATAGTATTTATGATTTGTGTGTAAAAGTGGACAATATGATCATTTCACAAAATAGCTCAAATGTTTCAAGTAGTGGAGGCTCCATTGACATAGGATTAAATGATATTGATCCAAATTTTGAAAGAGATAAGGGTTTGAAAAAGAAAGACAATGTACAAAAGAGTGGTGATAGATTAAAGCCTTGGCATGAAAAGATTGGAAAGAGGACAACAGTTGTTTCACGACCTTCCATCACTCAGGTATTAACCTTGTTTAGCAGTAATTTTTATATTTTATATTTTTATTTATTTATCTTACTTTGTGCAATGTACTTATAAATACTTCATAACATCTGTAGAATATTGACCAATGCAACAACAATATAGATGTCCAAAATTCATCTTCAAACCAACCACATGTGAGTTTTTCTTTTATTTTTATTTACAATATATGGTGCAAATGTAATGATAATGACACTTTGTATTTACTTATAATTATTTAGGATGTTCATACACCTTATTGGTCACAAATGATGAATTTTGGGTATAATCTTTTGACGCATGACGTTAATTGTCCACCATCACACCCACAGTCGGTGCTTTTGTCTTCCCAAGTATCATATAGTCCATCAATTTCTCAGGTATTTAATATACTTACAGTTGAAAATAAAAAATAGTCAATAAATTTTATTCTAAATACATTTGCTTATATACAATTTTCTTCTAGGAAATTTCAGTTGATCCAACAATGCAAACTCCTATAGAGTCTTCGTCATGTTTGGACAAGGATGAATTTGTTAATTTCTCTAGCAATGCACAACCACCCCCACAAAATTAAAAGAGATGACATTTGATTAACATATAACTATTGCCTTATCATTACTGTAATTTTTTACTTTCCAGAAATATTGGGCTCAATCATATTATTGTTTATTCATTTTAATGATTTTGAAATTTAAATTTTGGATGATTTGGTATGTGAAGGAATTAGATTTACAATGATATTGAATATTGAATTTGTTAGTTGGTTCACAATTTAAATTCAACTTTATTTTTTTATTTTTGATTTAATTTAGTTGTTATACAATTATATATATATGGTAGCTACATGTACTTTTTGTATTATATTGTTGGGAAAATGATTGGTGGCCCTAAAAAATTTGCCCTTAATGCCCCTAATTTCCAATTTTGGAAACTGTTTTCTTTTTTTCTTTCTTTTTTCCTTTTTTTTTTTTTTTTTTTTTTACCTGAAATGGAATTTCGGGGCATTCGAGCCCCGAAATTTAGGGCCCTCAATCACTTCCGTATATTGTTGTTACATGTTGTACAATTGAAATACCATTTGTTTTAAGTGCTTATATTTCAACATTGGCTTTCTTTTAAAATTTAAAATAAATTAAATCGGTAGTTTCTAAATTTTGTTACTTGTGTCGTATTGGTCCTTACACTTTCAATGGGCTCAATTTTGATCCTTAAATTTTTAGATTTTTGTGTCAATTTTGTTTAATTGATAATGACATTAGGATTTTTGACAAAAAATAATTAATAAGTTGGTTGACGTTAACTTAGTAAATTAATAAAATTTATCCTTATGTGATACATATAGCTCATATGCATATTTTTCATAAATAAAAAAAATAACAATTATAATGAATTGAATTAAATTAAATTAGGACAAAATAAAAATATATATATATCCTGTGTGATTCAATTATTTATTTATTTTAAAGCTTTTGCTAAAGTCAACTTAAATCTAAGGCCTAGTTTGGAAAGACTAAATAAGTGCACTTTTTGACTTTTTTTGTATTACGTGTAGAAAAAGTAGAGAGGAAATGTTGATTGATGTGACCCAAAAAAGATAAAAAGATGAAATAAGTGCACTTTTTCCTTTGTAGCCAAATTTGGCCTAAATGCTCTTCTACACCAAAGGAGGCCGTTCCATTCTGGGTGTAGTTCAAATTTTTTTTTTTTTTTTTTAAATAAATTAAACGACCCCGTTTGCTGTCACAGCATGGTGATATGGCAGCACGTACCCTGTACCCGGAAACGTGAGCCACAGGAATTGTGCTCCAACGTGGTAAGGAAAACTCACCTATAAATAGGTGAGTTTAAACTGAATGAAAGGAAAGGGAAATGAAACGACTGAGAGGCATAAGAAAGAGAGTGAGCCGGGAACGGAAGAAAAGTTACGGATCAATAAGTTACGGATCAATATTGAGATTAGTTTTATTATACGTTGAGTTATCATAAATTATTTTTATAAAATTTGTTTTTGTAAATTATATTAATTTTTAAAATATATTATTTGTTAAATGAATTTTATTTATTTAAAAAAGAAACCTATAGATATAATTATTTTTTAAATGTGTTGTTAAACAATTATTTGTATATAATCATTGATCTTGCGATAGTCTCATACTTGGGGACCTTAATATCCATTGGCACTCTGACGGTCTTATGCTTTGGGAGATTTTAATATCCATTGGCTTTCTGACGGTCCCATATCTTGGGAGACTTTAATATTTTTTAGCTTTCTGAATTGTTACTTTATGTGACACCTTGTTCTGCTCTGTTGTTACTTTAAGTGACCCTCTATTTGTTATGGATCCACTGACCGTCTGTTATGTTCTGTTGTCACTTTTGTGACCCTCTGAAGGTCCCATGTCTGGGGACTCAAATATCTGACCCTCTGAAAGTCTCATGCTCGGTGACTCAAATATCTGGCCGTTTGAAAGTCTTATGCCTGGGTACTCAAATATTTAGCCCTCTGAAGGTCTCATGCCCGGGGACTCAAATATCTGGTCTTCTGAAGGTCCCATGTCTGGGAAACTTAAATATCCATTGACCATTTGTTTTGTTCTGTATCGTGATTATAATTATTTTGCTTATATGATTTATGTATTATATGTTTGAAACAAACTATTTTCTATTTAGCCTGAATAATTATCCATGGTGATTTTTATACCATTATGCTCTCAGCATAATATTTTACACTTTGCCATGTGCTTATAGTTGTTAACTACTTTCAGTTAATGTGTCAGGAACCATGCGTGGTGTAGCCACAAGGCACTTGTAATCATAGTCCAACTTTGACAAAGTAATTAAATAGAAGCCCCAATGTATATGTTTTTGTTATAATTAATTAAACATTTGGGTATCTTTTTACTTTACTCTACTACACTATTAATTTGTTATGACTTTAATTTTTATCTTGTTACAACACCGAACTTCCAAATACCAAGTTTGGACCGTGACAAGTCTACTATTAAATGGCTACTCGGGTGGCCAAATTCCTAGGTAGATTTGTGTGTAAAGGTGTTTCTAAGTTCTTGTTAGGCCCAAAACAAATTTCATCAAAATTGGTGCACGCTAAACAATGTCAATCTCAACTAAACCAATCTAAACAAGTTACAGACAAGATTTGAAAATTTATGGGCATTCACACAAGTGGTCACAAACCGATTTTAAGACCTGGAACATCACATCTTATTTTCGAAAAATGTTTGATAACTCAAATTTTTATAGCCGTCGTTTTGAGACATTCGAACTATTCAAGCGCATGAAAATTCAAGCTATCAAGCATTGTCTTTTTTTTCTTCAGAAAATGTTTTCTTATGTTTGATTGCGTACTTGAAATTAATGTATTAATGGTTGCATTAGTGGTGGTGATAGTAACGCTAGTCAAGTGGAGGTATTAGGGGGTAGTGGTGAATGTAGTGGTGCGGTGGTGGTGATGGTAGTGGTAGCGGCAGTAGTGGTGGTGGTGGTGGTAGTAATGAGGTAGAGATAGTAGTGGCGGTAGTTGTGAGGTGGTAGATGTGGTAGTAGCTCTGGTGGTGGTGAAGGTGATAGAGTGGTGACAATGTGGTGACATTGATAAAATTTTAGTTTGTAAAATGTTTTCCATCTTTTAAAAGTGAATAATATCTTTTTACCAAAATAAGCTTATTTTTTTATTAACAAAAGAAAATATTTTCCGTTGACTCTTATTTTTCGTTGTACTAAATGATAGAAAATGCAAAAAATATTTTTTGAAAAATATTTTCCATTTAAACAAATAGAGCGTAAATTTTTATTAGAAATGTCAACAACAAACATTAAAAACGGATGAGTTTCTAAAACTTTAAAACAAATTTGTATTAAAGAAAAGAAAATGTTAAAAGCAGTTTTTAAGGTTATTAAAAATATGTATAAATAAAAAATATATAAAAATATCTAAAAATATTTTAAGATATGTGTAATATATACTGAATTTATAAATAATTTAACATTGCATAATTTTATTGATAATTTTTAAAACACTCATTAGGAAGACTTTAAAAAGAAAATACAAATTTCAAATAATGTAAGTGTAATATATCCAAAAAGGCTATTATAACTAAAGAAAAAAAACTTATAGAATTATATATTTTTTGAGTTATAATTAAAAAAAAATAAAGTTATAATTTAATATTACATCTCATGAGTTATAATTAGAATATTGTCATAATTAAATAAGAAGTCACAATTAAGAGTGTATATGATATATATTAAAATGAAAATGATTGATAGCTCGAATTTGAGTTTGTCCGAACGCTTGAATTTGTGCATATTAGTCTATCGTCTGGGGACGACCGGTGAAACACTTGTCTATCACAATTGTCAGCCTTGTCGATCGTGAGTGTTAACTTATTTCCGAACGATCGGCAAACCAAAATTCAAACGATTTGAGCAAATCAAAATTCAGATGACGTAGCATTACTCGTATTAAAATTTCCAAATATGGGTTGATTTAAAAAGATGATTAAAAGTAGACTTTTTGATTTTTTTTGAATTTTTTTAAAAAAACGTGTAAAAAATATAAGGAATGATGTGATCTAGAATAAATTAAAAATTAAAAAATGACTTTTAACCAACTTCCTAAATAACCCATATCAATTATTTTTTGACCAAACAAGTCACAATCAAGTGGGGCCACCTCACAGTGGCATATCATCATGGAAAACATCCACGGACAACATTGATGGTTTAAAATTATCAAGTAGAATAATATTAGCAATTAAGAAAAAAAATATCATGAAATGCATTATAAAAATTTTTTATTATTTAATTAGTATATGATATTTTATTATTTGTATAATTTAAAAGTGAAGAATCTTTCATGATTATTTCATGATATTTTTTTTCATAATTCTTAATATTACTCTATGAAATATATAATACAATTAGAATAATACTATATACATCAATTAATATATTAATTAATATACCGATTGATGATATTACATAATTTAAGAAATTTTTAATATTTATAATATAATTAATGAGTAAAGTCATACTGATTAATACACTAGTTAGTTAGGCCTCGTTCGGGGAGTGGCTATTTTAGCCAAAAAGTTAAAAACCAACTAAAACTTATCACATCACCTCTCTACTTTTCTATACATTTTTTTATAAAAAACTAAAAAACTACTAAAATAACGTGTTCTCAAACCAGCCTTAGTCTATATTAACACCACCGATACAAGTACATGCAGATCTTAATCAAAGTCAATTGCACAGTTTTCATCAAAAATCTTTTGGAATTTCCCTTTCCCTTTTTTAACATCAAAATCCAACCCTGGTTTTAACGACCCTCCAAACCCTACTCATTGTTTGTTTGTACTTTGTACCAACCTACCATTTTTTTTTAAATTTTTAAATTTTTTATAATACAAAAGCAAAACTATAAGAATATCTCTTCATCTTTCTCTGCTTCTTCGTCTTCCATTTACTAAAAAACAGAGACCAGATTGATCAATCGACGTCTAGGGTTTGGGGATTTTCAATTCAATTGGGGTTTTTTTTTCTCAATTCTTTTGAAATCCCCCCCACACCACCAAACCTTTGATTTGATTTTTCTCTGCGTCCCTGTTTCTATCTCTCTCTGTCTCTCTCTCTCTCTCTCATATTGATTGATATATAGAAATATATATTTATATATATATTATAGGCTATGGAATTCATGGAATTTGGGGTATCAGATGAGTTATTGGGTACTGTGGTTCCGATTTTGGTTTATTGGGTATATTCTGGAATTTATGTTATGTTGGGATCGTTGGAGAATTATCGATTGCATTCGAAAATGGACGAAGATGACAAGAATTTGGTATCTAAATCCACGGTTATCAAAGGTGTTCTTCTTCAACAGATCGTTCAGGCCATCGTTGCTATCCTCTTATTCACCGTACGTCCTGTCCTGTCCTGTTTTAATCTCTTGATTATATATTTCCTTACATTTTCATATTTTGCCTCATTTCATTACACGTTCTTAATTTCAATGAATTGTTATTGTATATGTTTGGTTATAATTAAAAAAATCACTTCATAATATGTGTTGTTTTCCTCTTTTGGGGATTTATGATTGTTGTTGAAGAATCAAGAATCAAGAATCAAGGATAAAAATCTTTATATGTAATGAAACTATATTTGTGGGAAAGACATGTGAGAATGGTGGTATACTTTTTGGGAGATTGAAGAATGGGGAGGGTGTCGGCTAGCAGACGTCTCTCTCTTTCTTTCTAATGACAACTTAAAACCGATATAATAGATTTGGAAGATTGACTCGATAAACTTTTATTTTTACCCGGGTGATATTGAGACATGTCTTGAGAAACAAGGATAATTATCATGCATTTTCAAGTGTGGATGGAAAACAAAATGATGCATCAAGTGAAATGCGATGGTGTGTGTGCGCTATGCCTAAAGTAATTTATGCTCTGTAGGCAACTATTGCTTGAAGATACTTATTATTTTGTATTAAATTCCATGAAGGGGACTGATGGTTATGTTGCATTCTCAGCAAACTCTAGATTTACCCTATTTTTCCTCACTGGTTCTTCTTTTTGAAAGATTTATCCTATTATATGAATGCTCCATTCAGCTTCTCTCTTACCATTCTTCTGGTGAATGTATTGTTGAACCCAATCAATTGAGAGAGTTTTCAGGTGTTTCCAAGGAGTACTGAATACATATCTGAATTAGTAAATTTATTCGGAGTATCCAAGGACTTGGGCTGGCCATAGGTTGGTGGGCTTGGGTATGAGAAATGTTGACTTTTCAATAGACCAATACAAGCCTAGGGATGGCGAGTTAACCTGATTACTTGCGTTCCTGGCCTGATTAGGACAGATTTGGGAGAGGCTTAATTGGATTTGGGGTGGGTTCCGGGGTGAAGGATCAAAATATGTTTGGGGGTCATGGCTAGTTGGATGAGTGGTGAACCCTCCTTGCCCAAACCAAATCCATATATATTGGCTATTAGATACCCTAAGTTTGCATCGTGTTTATGTTCATACCCCAATTATACAATCGTCATTTTGGCATTATGGCATTGTATGCACAAAAGGTATTCTCTGTTTCCGTTCTACCACCCAATTATACAATCGCCATTTTGGCATTATGGCATTGTAAGCACAAAAGGTATTCTCTGTTTTCGTTCTACCGCCTCCCCTAGTAGTGCTTCTTTCATGTGCCATGGCAAGACATCAGCCCTAACACATTCCTTCTCTAAATTCAGGTTTGTTTTGAATCAGTCATATAGGGATGTGTGTGTGTGTAATATATACACACATATTACCATGCACATATATACACAAATATGTAGAGAGAGCAAGAATGAGGAAGATCAAGATCTATAATACTATTGCTGAGATGACTGATAAGATTCACATCTTTCTTCTATGAAGCACGGACACCTCTCTGAGGGTTGTGTATTAGTGTCGGACATGAGGTGGACACGTGTCCGACACGCTGCTGAAAGTGTCCCCCTTTTTTTTTATTTTTTTTTGCAGCCAGACACGTAAGGGACACGTTTGAGACACCGCAGGGTGAAAATCATAATTTATGAAACTTCAAGTGGGGGTCAATTTGTAAAAAACAAAAATTAAACAAGTGGGGGTCCATTTGTTTAAAAAAAAAGAAAAGAAAAAGTGTTGGCATGTATTTAATTTTTTTTGTGGGGGGTACAATTCCTTGTTTCCTTTTTCTTTTCATAGGCAAAAGTGTTGCAATATGAATGCCGCATTATGAGATTTTTTTTGTCATTTGAAATTCACATGAATTAGATCATTTGGTATAATTTTCTTGCGTCTACCTGCATTCTGGTTAACAACATAAGATATAGCTGATGATTGGGTTCAATAATATATTTACCAGAAATGAAATTTGAAACTCTAATGGTGTGTTCTAGTTATCAAGGGAACAACAAAGATTGTTGGTTTTGCTAATAACGTAATAGTGTATTAATCGTTTTCTAATGCTTTAGAATTTATTATTTGATGGAAGTAATGTTTCTACTAGTCGTGTAGCATGGAATCATCAGTGAAATGGAACCTTTTAAGGAGGCCTATAGCTGAACTCCATTCCCAAAAATCAGATAGATCTTATTCATGCAGGAATGATAGTGGTCTGTGTCAATTAGATGCCATTTGGTAAGCAGTTGTGTTGGTTAGATGGAATTTTGCATTTTGTTTTTAATTTTGGCAATGGAATAAATGGATCATAATACTATTTTAGTTTTAAGAATGATTCGTTGAACGTAATTGTGATATTTTTTAGTAGCTTTTTTTATCTATTGGCAGCAATGATGCATGCCGCCTCATGTTGGAGCTTTAATTATAGAGTTGAGTCAAATAGAGGATGAATGAAAAATGTTCGATAATTCTCCTTGATTTTTATTTAAAAATCATATTCTTGTTCATCTAATCAAGTTCAATCTCTCTTCTTCTATACTTGTGTCTTTCTGTTTAATGTTAGGCACACTTTTTGCAAAGTGCATGATTGTTCTGATATTTTTGTTGACAGTAGGAGGTTTCAACAGTGAAAAGAGTAGACATTGACATTGATATACTAACATGTTTGTACTTTTCTCAGCATTTATTCTAATTCTTGATTAATTGCTGGTTTAGGCATGAATCATGATTGGAAGATGGTTATTTTGATTTGTAATATGCAGTCTTGTTTGTGTATAGGTCACTGCAAATGACAGTGAGGCTGGCACAGTTCAAAAGCGTTCTCTGATTGTTCTCCTTAGACAATTCTTTATTGCAATGTTGGTTTTAGACACATGGCAGTATTTCATGCATAGGTATATGCATGATAACAAGTTCTTGTACCGCCATATCCATTCTCAACATCACCGCCTTGTGGTCCCATACTCATTCGGAGCTCTATATAACCACCCATTAGAGGGTCTTCTCCTCGACACGATTGGTGGTGCACTATCATTCCTCCTCTCCGGCATGTCTCCTCGAACTTCCATCTTCTTCTTCTCCTTCGCTACGATCAAAACAGTCGATGACCATTGTGGGCTTTGGCTCCCAGGGAACCTCTTCCATCTCTTCTTTAGAAACAACAGTGCCTATCACGATATTCACCACCAACTTTATGGAAGCAAATACAACTTTTCGCAGCCATTCTTTGTCATGTGGGATAGAATTCTTGGCACTTATATGCCTTATTCACTTGAGAAGAGAGCAGGTGGAGGACTTCAAGCTAGACCCTCTGAAGATTGCAAGGATAATTGATGAGATTGGATGTTTATTATTGTTTGTTACACATTGTGTACCACTAGTACTAGTTTTTATTTTTTATTTTTCCAGCTGTTGATTGCTTACATGAGTTGTATATATATATATATTTGTTGTATTATCGGTTTTCATTTGACCATGTAAGTTTTTGATAATCATCAATAATGGAAGTGAGAGCCGAAATCTTCACCGTGGTTTATGTGGCCTTATCTTTGTCCTGGTTTATGCTTTGGAAGTTTAGAACATTAGGTGGCCATGAGGTCTATCTATTGGGGTGTTTGGTAGAGCTTAAATCCAGCTTATTTCAGCTTTTAGCTTGAATTAAGTGATTTTTGTGTGTTTGGTGTAGCTCAAGTGATCAACTATTAGCTTAAATTAAGTCAAAAAGTGATTATTCTTTGAGTTGGGGAGGAGGTGCTTTTTGATTTAGCTTAAGCGCATAGCTGGGGGGTTTGAGAGGCAAAATGACTTAAAATGCCCCTCACAATTTCAAGTTATTACCAGTGTGCCACGTATATAAGCCAAACTCACTCATTTCTCTCCCTTGCCCGAACCAGAGAGGTGATTTCTAGCGAGGGAGGTGATTTTCGGCAAATCCTAGGTCGGTCTGTCTGTCTCTCTCTCTCTTCGTGTGTGTGTGTATGTGTGTTCGGATTCAAATCTGAAGGAAGACAATCAATTGAGAGTGGCAATCACCGCCTTAGAGAGGCTCGCGGTGGAGAAGGGCGACAGCTTGCTGAAGATCTGGCCTCTGTCGCGACAGCCTCGTCACGATCTGGCCTCCGGCAAGGCTTCTCTGTGTTTTTATCATCGTGATCTGAACCATCGTGATCTCAGAGCTATGGCCGTAGTGATGATCGAAGATGTTACAAAATTTTGGGTTTATCATCGCGATCTGAACATTTCAACCCTAGCTCTCTCTCCCTCTTCGTGATCGACGCCGGTGTGACAACGGCTCTTTCTCTGTGGATCAATCTGAAACCCTAGCGCTGGAGCTAGGGTTTTCAGATTAGGTTTTGTGTGTGTGTGTGTGTGTGTGTGAGGAGGTTCAGTGTTTTTTTAATTAAAAAAAAAATTAACCTCTTTTGTTGAACAACTTCATATGAACTCAAGTTCGCTTATGTTGAACAATGTTATTTGGCTTATCTTTTGTTGTTAAGACATCGTTAGGTTCTGTAGATTGCTTATGAATGTGTTGTTAGTGTTTTTTGACATTGGCAGTTTGTTTATCTTTCTAGTAGATGGTTGTCTCTTGAGTAGTTTCCTATATTATGGTATTTAGAACTTTATGTTTGTTGTGGTTATTTCCATTTTAGAAATTAATTGCTTACACCTTTGTAATTAGCTTTATTGATGTTGTTTATACCTATGTTATTTGCCTATGAGATAATTAAAAAGTTAAAAAGGATAAAGTGAGATTAGGTATGAAGTACGGGTACAAACCAAGATTAGGTATGAAGTATATGGTATGAGTGTAAGTTGCCTATTAGCTTAACTATATCATTCATTTCTATATCTATAACATATATATAAAAGAATGAAAGCTAGCAGATCTCTTGAATTTGACGGATCAAATTGTCCTATCTGCTTGTAGACACAAATTTTAAAATATTGCGTTTGGTAGAGTTTTGTAAATATGATTTGAGAGTATAAGTTGTATTTTGAGTTTGTGAGTTGTGGAATTATGATTTTAGTGTAGAAAATTTGTTTGGTTATGATTTTTGAATAGAGTGTTGAATTGAGTTTTGAATTGAGTGTGAAATTGAGTTTTGAAAGTTTGATTTGACATGTAAAGTAAGAAAATTTGTTTGGTTATGAGTGTTGAAAAGAGTTTTCAAAACTTAATTCAAATTGTTATAACTCATAACAAAACACACTATTTTCACACTATTGAAAATTCTGATCAACACACACAACAAACTCTTTTTAAAATTCAATTAAATTTTTTTATTATTAACAGAAAATAACATTAACCAATTTTTTAATTGAAAATACTACAAAGGAAATAATTTTTTTTCAAAACAAATATTCAAAAAATTTAAATCATAAATATTTAAACAATTTAAATAATCTAAAAAATTTAACAAGTAAAAAATTAAAATAAATATTCAAAAAATTTAAATCGTAAAAATTTAAAAAATTTAAATATTCAAAAAAATTAAATAATTTAAAATGTTAATATTTTAAATTTAAAAACAACTCTACACTTAAATCGTAACCAAACACATAAAACAAAACTCAATTAAGAAATTATGTTTAAAACTCATAACCAAACACATAACTCAAAACTCCATACTACTTTCACAGCTCTACACTCAAATCGTAACCAAATACATAACAAAAAAAATTAAAATATTTAAAAATATTTTTATAAAATCGAGTTTGAATTTATTTTTATAAAATAGTTTAAAATTTATAAAATTAAAATCGTAATATTTTGAAGTTAAAATATTCAAAAAATTTAAAAATTAAAAAAATCGTAACATATTTAAACATTAAAATATTTAAAATCTTAACAAAATCTCTCTCTCTCATTGTGTGTGTGTGTGTGTTCGGATTCAAATCTGAAGGAAGACAATCGATTGAGAGTGACAATCACCGCCTTAGAGAGGCTCGCGGTGGCGAAGGGTGACAGTTTGCTGAAGATCTGGCCTCCGTCGTGACAACCTCTGTCACGATCTGGCCTCCGGCAAGGCTTCTCTGTGTTTTTATCATCGTGATTTGAACCATCGTGGTCTCGGAGCTATGGCTGTAGTGATGATCGAAGATGTTACCAAATTTTGGGTTTATCATCGCGATCTGAACATTTCAACCCTAGCTTTCTCTCCCTCTTCGTGATCGACGCCGGTGTGACAACGGCTCTTTTTTTGTGGATCAATCTGAAACCCTAGCGCCGGAGCTAGGGTTTTCAGTTTAGGTTTTTTTTTGTGTGTGTGTGTGTGTGGAGGTTAAGTGTTTTTTTAATTAAAAAAATAATAATTAATGAATAAAAAATAATAATGCTAAGTAATTTATAATGAAAAAATGAAAAAAAATTAATTAATGCTAATTAGGCCATTAATGAGAAAAAAATAATTTTACTATTAATTGATGCTAATTAGGCCATTAATTGACACTATTTAATTTATAATGAAAAAATGAAATATTTTTACTAAAAATGAAAAAATGAAATATCACTAAAAAAATGATATAAATTGAAAAAAATGAAAAATAATAAATGAATTAATAAAGAATAATAATAATATGAAAAATAATAATAAAGAATTACTAAAAATGAATTACTATAATAAATAATATTTATCAAATGAATTACTAAAAATTAATTACTAATAAAGAATTACTATAATAAATAATAATAAAGAATTAATAATAATAATAATAATAATAATAATAATAATAATAATTGATGGACAAATTGATACTAATTTTAATAATTGATGAACAAATTAATAATGATAATAATAATTAATAATTGATACTAATTTTAATAATTGATGAGAAAATTGATGATAACAATAATAATAATAATAATAATAATAATAATAATAATAATAATAATAATAATAATAATAATAATAATAATAATAATAAAAAAATAAATAATAATAATAATAATAATAATAATAATAATAATAATAATAATAATAATAATAATAATAATAATAATAATAATAATAATAATAATAATAATAATAATAATAATAATAATAATAATAATAATAATAATAATAATAATAATAATAATAATAATAATAATAATAATAATAATAATAATAATAATAATAATAATAATAATAATAATAATAATAATAATAATAATAATAATAATAATAATAATAATAATAATAATAATAATAATAATAATAATAATAATAATAATAATAATAATAATAATAATAATAATAATAATAATAATAATAATAATAATAATAATAATAATAATAATAATAATAATAATAATAATAATAATAATAATAATAATAATAATAATAATAATAATAATAATAATAATAATAATAATAATAATAATAATAATAATAATAATAATAATAATAATAATAATAATAATAATAATAATAATAATAATAATAATAATAATAATAATAATAATAATAATAATAATAATAATAATAATAATAATAATAATAATAATAATAATAATAATAATAATAATAATAATAATAATAATAATAATAATAATAATAATAATAATAATAATAATAATAATAATAATAATAATAATAATAATAATAATAATAATAATAATAATAATAATAATAATAATAATAATAATAATAATAATAATAATAATAATAATAATAATAATAATAATAATAATAATAATAATAATAATAATAATAATAATAATAATAATAATAATAATAATAATAATAATAATAATAATAATAATAATAATAATAATAATAATAATAATAATAATAATAATAATAATAATAATAATAATAATAATAATAATAATAATAATAATAATAATAATAATAATAATAATAATAATAATAATAATAATAATAATAATAATAATAATAATAATAATAATAATAATAATAATAATAATAATAATAATAATAATAATAATAATAATAATAATAATAATAATAATAATAATAATAATAATAATAATAATAATAATAATAATAATAATAATAATAATAATAATAATAATAATAATAATAATAATAATAATAATAATAATAATAATAATAATAATAATAATAATAATAATAATAATAATAATAATAATAATAATAATAATAATAATAATAATAATAATAATAATAATAATAATAATAATAATAATAATAATAATAATAATAATAATAATAATAATAATAATAATAATAATAATAATAATAATAATAATAATAATAATAATAATAATAATAATAATAATAATAATAATAATAATAATAATAATAATAATAATAATAATAATAATAATAATAATAATAATAATAATAATAATAATAATAATAATAATAATAATAATAATAATAATAATAATAATAATAATAATAATAATAATAATAATAATAATAATAATAATAATAATAATAATAATAATAATAATAATAATAATAATAATAATAATAATAATAATAATAATAATAATAATAATAATAATAATAATAATAATAATAATAATAATAATAATAATAATAATAATAATAATAATAATAATAATAATAATAATAATAATAATAATAATAATAATAATAATAATAATAATAATAATAATAATAATAATAATAATAATAATAATAATAATAATAATAATAATAATAATAATAATAATAATAATAATAATAATAATAATAATAATAATAATAATAATAATAATAATAATAATAATAATAATAATAATAATAATAATAATAATAATAATAATAATAATAATAATAATAATAATAATAATAATAATAATAATAATAATAATAATAATAATAATAATAATAATAATAATAATAATAATAATAATAATAATAATAATAATAATAATAATAATAATAATAATAATAATAATAATAATAATAATAATAATAATAATAATAATAATAATAATAATAATAATAATAATAATAATAATAATAATAATAATAATAATAATAATAATAATAATAATAATAATAATAATAATAATAATAATAATAATAATAATAATAATAATAATAATAATAATAATAATAATAATAATAATAATAATAATAATAATAATAATAATAATAATAATAATAATAATAATAATAATAATAATAATAATAATAATAATAATAATAATAATAATAATAATAATAATAATAATAATAATAATAATAATAATAATAATAATAATAATAATAATAATAATAATAATAATAATAATAATAATAATAATAATAATAATAATAATAATAATAATAATAATAATAATAATAATAATAATAATAATAATAATAATAATAATAATAATAATAATAATAATAATAATAATAATAATAATAATAATAATAATAATAATAATAATAATAATAATAATAATAATAATAATAATAATAATAATAATAATAATAATAATAATAATAATAATAATAATAATAATAATAATAATAATAATAATAATAATAATAATAATAATAATAATAATAATAATAATAATAATAATAATAATAATAATAATAATAATAATAATAATAATAATAATAATAATAATAATAATAATAATAATAATAATAATAATAATAATAATAATAATAATAATAATAATAATAATAATAATAATAATAATAATAATAATAATAATAATAATAATAATAATAATAATAATAATAATAATAATAATAATAATAATAATAATAATAATAATAATAATAATAATAATAATAATAATAATAATAATAATAATAATAATAATAATAATAATAATAATAATAATAATAATAATAATAATAATAATAATAATAATAATAATAATAATAATAATAATAATAATAATAATAATAATAATAATAATAATAATAATAATAATAATAATAATAATAATAATAATAATAATAATAATAATAATAATAATAATAATAATAATAATAATAATAATAATAATAATAATAATAATAATAATAATAATAATAATAATAATAATAATAATAATAATAATAATAATAATAATAATAATAATAATAATAATAATAATAATAATAATAATAATAATAATAATAATAATAATAATAATAATAATAATAATAATAATAATAATAATAATAATAATAATAATAATAATAATAATAATAATAATAATAATAATAATAATAATAATAATAATAATAATAATAATAATAATAATAATAATAATAATAATAATAATAATAATAATAATAATAATAATAATAATAATAATAATAATAATAATAATAATAATAATAATAATAATAATAATAATAATAATAATAATAATAATAATAATAATAATAATAATAATAATAATAATAATAATAATAATAATTGATGGACAAATTGATACTAATTTTAATAATTGATGAACAAATTAATAATGATAATAATAATTAATAATTGATACTAATTTTAATAATTGATGAGAAAATTGATAATAATAATAATAATACAAAAAATAAATACAGATATAAATAATTAAAATGAATATATAAAAAATAATATGTAATGAAATCACAACATTAATATAAATTAGAATATGAATATTAATTTTAATGAATTAATAAATTAAACAAAATTAACAAAGAAAGAAGAGAAGAAAAAAAATTAAAAAAAGAAAAGAAAATAAGGTGAAAAAGAAAAGAAAAGAAAAGCAAAAAAAATGAAAAAAAAATGTATTATAAATGAAATTATAAATTTTATATCTTATAAGGGCAAAAATGACAATTATACAACAAAAAACTATTTTACAGCTTATTTACCAAATACTACTCTGCTGCTTAAATTCATAATCTCACAACTGCACCAAACAGATTATTAGTTTATGTTCACAGTTATAAGTTATAATCTGTTAAGTTATAATCTATAATCGTTTTTTCACAGCTCTACCAAATAGGGCTTATGTACACTTTCTTCGTTTGGCTATGTTTTCATTTTTTTATTTTTATTTTTGTTTTTGTTTTTGTTTTTTTGTTTTTGTTTTCATTTTCTATTTTTTGTTAAACATCGAAAACTTACTTGGCGAGCTACTTTGGAGAAAAATTTCTTTGTACATTTTTTTGAAAAACACTAATTTTTTCTCCCAAATTTTTGAAAATTATATTCACACAAAAATGAAAACGATATAAAAAAGATGAGCGTTTTTTAATTTTTCATTGTTTTTGTTTTGAAAAACATGAAAAAACAAAAATGAAAAAAAAGAACCTAAAACACAACTAAAGTTGCAAAGCTTTGAGACGCTCCACAAATTGATGACGACCTCTGCTGCATCCACACTAATTTCAAGGTGGCTTCTATTTTTATGCACAACTTTTTTTCAACTCACCACTTTTCGGTTGGAAGTTTGAAAATCAACTTCCGAATTGGAAGTTAATTTTTGAATCATGTAATTTTGCTCAGAAATTGATATCCAAATAAAAAGGTGTGAATTATATTAATGGTCCTTTTACTTTGAGTCTTGTGTCATTTTGATTTTTGACTTTTTAATTGTGACATATTTGATCATAAATTTTAAATCTTGTTACAAATAAAAATAATTGAAGATATCATTGTTTAATTTCAAAGGTAAAATTGCTAATTTAATAAAATATTAACTAATTTGACAAAAATAAATGTTAAAAAAATATTTTTGAATTTTTAAAAATTATTTCTATACACTAAAGATAAAATTATGCAAACTTTGATAAATCTTTTAGACATTTATTTATTTATTTTACCAAATTAATTTTTATTATGTATTTGGATGATGATTATGTAATGGGTGATTGTTTTTATTTTCATTAAATTAGATTCTATTTTTTTTTAAAAGTAAAATATGACAATAACTTTGATATCATTATTAAACAAATCTATTAAATCAAAAAATTTAAAACTAAAAACATTTTATATATTAAATATATCGATTACACATTAAAATTCTAACAATCACCCGTTACATATATAATTATCATCTAAACACATAATAAAAATTAATATGGTAAAACAAACAAACAAATAAATAAATGTCTAAAAAATTTATCAATTTTACATAATTTTATCTTTTGTTAGTAGAAATAATTTTTTAAAATTTACAAATATTTTTTTGACATTTATTTTTGTCAAATTAATTTATATTTTATCAAATTGACGATTTTTTTCTTGAAATTAAGCAATAATATTTTCAATTGTCCTTATTTAGAATATAATTTAAAATTCAGAGTCAAATGTGTCACGATTAAAAAATTAAGGACTAAAGTGGCACGAGTCCCAAACTATAGAGCCTGTTAGTGTAATTTGCCTAATAAAAAGGGTAAACTATGATAATGAAAAATGCTTGGGAGTACTAATTAGTGCTCCCACTAATTAGGTGGCAGGGGTCCCGCCATTAATGATGTGATGTTTTTTTTTTTTTTTGTCTTGGGGTTTTTTTTTTTTTTTTTTTTTTTTACTTTTTTAATGCATTAGTGCTATTAGTGGTGATATTTTTAGTGGGATGAATCATTGCTGCTATGATAATATGGTGTGCGGAAATAGTAACTCCCAATATCAAATGCATCCTAGAAATTATTATCTCCAACCTATAGATTAATGGTCCTTTTACTTTGAGTCTTGTGTCATTTTGATTTTTGACTTTTTAATTGTGACATATTTGATCATAAATTTTAAATCTTGTTACAAATAAAAATAATTGAAGATATCATTGTTTAATTTCAAAGGTAAAATTGCTAATTTAATAAAATATTAACTAATTTGACAAAAATAAATGTTAAAAAAATATTTTTGAATTTTTAAAAATTATTTCTATACACTAAAGATAAAATTATGCAAACTTTGATAAATCTTTTAGACATTTATTTATTTATTTTACCAAATTAATTTTTATTATGTATTTGGATGATGATTATGTAATGGGTGATTGTTTTTATTTTCATTAAATTAGATTCTATTTTTTTTTAAAAGTCAAATATGACAATAACTTTGATATCATTATTAAACAAATCTATTAAATCAAAAAATTCAAAACTAAAAACATTTTATATATTAAATATATCGATTACACATTAAAATTCTAACAATCACCCGTTACATAATTACCATCTAAACACATAATAAAAATTAATATGGTAAAACAAACAAACAAATAAATAAATGTCTAAAAAATTTATCAATTACATAATTTTATCTTTTGTTAGTAGAAATAATTTTTTAAAATTTACAAATATTTTTTTGACATTTATTTTTGTCCAATTAATTTATATTTTATCAAGTTGACGATTTTTTTCTTGAAATTAAGCAATAATATTTTCAATTGTCCTTATTTGGAACATAATTCAAAATTCAGAGTCAAATGTGTCACGATTAAAAAATTAAGAACTAAAGTGACACGAGTCCCAAACTATAGAGACTGTTAGTGTAATTTGCCCAATAAAAAGGGTAAACTATGATAATATGGTGTGCGGAAATAGTAACTCCCAATATCAAATGCATCCTAGAAATTATTATCTCCAACCTATAGTTGTTTTAATTTGCACACTTAGGCTTGCTTTGACAAGTTAGCAAAAAGTTAGCTTTTAGTTTTTTTTAGCAAAAAAAAAGTTGCTTTTTTACCAAAGTCATTACCTAAAAAGTTAATTTTTTTGGCTAAAAAAATTAAAAATCAATTTTTTACCAACCTCCCAAAACACCACTTAAACTTCATCTTTGTGTAACCTTCACAGTGGTTCTATATTCTTTCTTTGTTGCTTTATTTACTACATGATCAGGTTTCATGTTTACTTATTACAGGTTCAGTTTTTCATTTAGAAATGGATGATTTTTTTACTGTCTATTTATAATAAAAGTGGGGCCTACATTATTATTAAGGAGTCGTCATAGTTTCATCAAGGACCACTATAGTATATGCCTTTCATTTCATTGTCTGTCAGTTTTTTGGTGTAACAAAGATGTTTGGATGAGAGAAAATGATGGGGTTTATATATTACCTGAACCATTATTCCATCAAAATATACCCCTTTTTCTTATCAACTTTAATTAGTTTGAAAACTCCTTTCACTCAGCCTAAGGGGATTGGCTTCCTTAGAACTAACCCTACCATATATAAAAGCATTTAAATATTGTCTTCTCCAAAGGGTCCATGACTAAGATGGATCCAACCCTTATCCCAGCCGTGCATTTTGGATACACTTAACCTAACTCACATTATTGTACTTTCCTCATACTATGCATTGGATCACCCTTCTCTATAATGTTGGTGCCCGAGTCTCCGTTTGATCGCACGATTGTCATCCGATAACTGAAATTGTATCTTGATCACTGAGACAGGTTGGTTGTCTTGACAATGGTGTGTTGACTGTGCTGCTGCGTAAGCGCCATTTCGCCTTAGCCACCTGGATCTGGACATTGCCACATCAGCACCACGTTGGTTTCTGTAAAAAATAAGAAAATGCCTACATGGCACAAGTGCAAAGTGTGTTGTTGCACAACTCATACCGCGTGTGCATGCACACTAGCATCCTTCTCCGCAATTTCTTATTCAAGAACATATTTCATGTGATTTTTTTAGACTAGTGTTTTAAAGAAACTTTCTAAAATTATGTGATAGTTTTTGAAAAGAAACCAAAAATAACGTCATGTTATTTTGAAAATTCCCAACATATACCAGTTACTTATTCTAACAGTTTCCATCGCTCGAAATTTCTTCCAAACGCCATTTTTAATTTTCATTTTTTTTTAAATTTAGTACAAATGTATTCATTTTTTCTTTTTGATCATGATGTATTTACTTGTGCTTTTGGATATGACTTCATGACCCCATCATTCACATGGCTCCCTCCTCTGTCAACCTCTGATGGTCCTATATAATTGTTCCAACTTTAAGTTTGGCTGGCTTTGGGTCATTAAAGTGATGTTAGAAATGTGCAAAGGTCTTTGGTAAGCTTCAGTACATTCTATTTTGGTGGGCCTAACTATGGTTACAAGACATGGGTTGAGTTATTTCGGTATCAAACTAAATATAAGAAAGAACTAATCACACGCGTTTCATGTCTTTCCAGGCGAATTGATCAAATTCCTAACAATGGGGATGGCCCTTGGTATTTTGGCCTATTGGTCAAGTTCCTTTGCATTCAATGCTTAATTTTCTCAAATGAAACCAACCACACTTCAGAACATTGCAGCTCTTCATATCTAAGCCTCATATTTTGTCTGATTTTACACCATGGTTGGTGTTCTATTCTTCAATCTCTCTTCAGAAAGACCAAAACAAAAAAAATATAAAATTTTCAGTATGCTTTCTTATTATTATCAAGGGCTGAAAGTATTTTATTTATTAGATAAGGGGTTGTAGCTTTTTTGTTAGTAACTGTTTGACAGAAAAATATTCTGCAATTTGATGCTGACATATTTTTTGCTCTATTTTCAAGATTGCTAACTGTGAATATCGATCTCTACTGGATCATGGACCCATATCAATTTATGAGGTGGTTATGGAATTGACTACAGAAGACGATATACATGAAATTGATGATATAATGCACAAATGAAGCGTATCTATATTTGGAATCTCCAGGAAATATTAAGACATCCTCATTATGAGAGTTAGGACTGTGATTGAAAGTTTCTCTGGTCTACCCTATTTAATCATTTGGAAGTAGATATATGAAATAGATGTTTGGTCTGCCATGCTTGTAAGATTTCTAAATGAATCTCTATATTCAATTGTGTTTCAATTCAATGTATACATCTGATATATATAGCAATTTTAGACTTAATCCTAAATAGGAAACAAGAATAAACCTAAATCAAAAATAATAAACCTAAACCAATCCTAAATAGGAAATAATATTCACATAATATATACTATACTAATATTATTCTCACACCCCCGTTCAAATTCAAGGTGTTTGGACAGAAAACATTGAGAGTTTGCCGCGAAGAAACTAAAACCGAGAAGTAGTGTGAGTCTCAGTAAAGAAGTCAACAAGCTGCAGAGCCAAAGAGACGAAAGGAAGTGAGATAGAGCCAGACTGCAGATGCTGACGAACAAAGTGACAGCCAATCTCAATGTGCTTGGTCCGCTCATGGAAGACAGTGTTATGTGCAATCTGAATAGCACTGTGGTTGTTACAATAAAGGGAGGTCGGAGAAGACTGAGGGACACCCAAGTCAGAGAGAAGACAACGAAGCTAGACAACTTTAGTAGTAGCATGAGCCATAGTACAATACTCAGCTTCGGTAGTAGAGCGAGCAACAACAGTTTGTTTCTTGCTTTTCCAAGAGATCAAGGAATCGCCAAGAAACATGCATAAACCAGACGTGGATTTGCGATCAGTAACATCACTAGTCTAATCATAATCAACATAGGCTACCAAATCCAGAGAGGAAGTAGAGGATAATAGTAAACCCTAAAATATAGTACCTCGGAGCTAGCAAAGAATCCAAACTAATGTAGCCCAATGTGTGGAGTGAGGAGCAGAGACAAACTAGCTAATCGCATGAACAACATAGGCAAGATTAGGACGAGTAACCGTCAGATAGACTAAGCAACCCACGAGCTCTCGATATAAAGTAGGATCATCTAGAAGAACATCATCAGTAGTGTTGAGCTTTACATTAAGCTCAATGGGGATATCAAAAATCTCAGTGTCAGTAAAACTAACACGATGAATAACATTAAGTAGCCCTTGGGAGAAGAAGCTACCTTAATGCCAATAAAATACCGCAAGAGGCCCAGATCCTTTATTTCAAAGGTGCGAAAAAAATGCTGCTTGACCTCAGATATAGTAAAAGAGTCAGAACCAATAATGATCATATCATCCACATACAGTAATAACACAACAAATCCAGTAGAGGTGTGAAGAAGAAATAAAGCAGAGTTCTGGGCACAAGGATGAAACCCAAGCTCAGTAACAGTAGTTTGAAAGCGATCATACCAAGCACGAGGAGACTGTTTCAGACCAAACAGAGCACGTCGAAGGCGACAAACTTGTCTAGAGAAATGGTGAAGGCTAGGGGAAGGACGCATGTAAACCTCCTCAGTGAGACGGCCATTAAGAAAAGTATTCTTAACATTCATCTGATAAAGAGGCTAAGAATGAACAACAACAACAGAGATAAAAGTACGGACAACAGTCATCTTGGCAACAGGAGCAAAGGTCTCCTCATAATCAATACCATACGCCTATGAGAAACCTTTAGCAACCAGACGAGCTTTGTAGCGCTCAAGAGAACCATCAGAATAAGTCTTGACTTTTTAAACCCATTTGCAACCAACCAGATTCTTACCAGTAGGCAAAGGAACCAACTCCCAAGTACTAATTTTCTGTAAAGCAGACAACTCATCCTCCATAGCTTGAACCCAATGAGGATCCTGACAGGCCTTCTTGTAAGACTGAAGTTCTGAAAAAGAGTGAATAGAAGACAAAAATGTATGATAGGAAGTAGAAAAACATGTATTAGACTAACCCAACCTGTTTAGAGGATGACGTGCTCGAGCAGGATATCAGTGTACAGCAGGATTAGAGTCGTCAAAAGTAAGAGGAACGGCAGTAGGGGCAGAGATAATCGGTGGAAGAGGAGCCTTGAGATGAGAATAAACTAACAACGGAGGAAGAGAAGAAACCGAAGGAGGAGAAGCAGCCAGAGGTGAAGTAGGAGGAGAATATGGAACAAGCTCAAAAAGAACTATGGAGATGTACTCATCAGACGAGACCTCAGAAGAAAACAGATCAATATGAACCAAATCCTCTTTGGAAATTGGGGCGATGAGAGGAGGAAGCTGAAAGGAAGGTAGACATTTGAGAAAGACAACATGGTGAGAGACATAAAGGCAACGGGAAATAGATTCATAACAGTGATAACCTTTCTGAGTGAGACTATAACCAAAAAGGCACATAAGACAGACTAGGCACTAAGTTTGGTTCTATCTTTACAGGGTAAAAGGACAAAACAAGTAGACCCAAACACACGAAGTAGAGAGTAATTAGGAAGTTGAGAAAACAGAGACTCATAAGGAGACTGATTAGAAAGAAGGGGGGTAGGCATACGGTTGAAAAGAAAAGCAGTAGTAAGAACTGCCTTACCCTAAAACGGAGTCGGAACGGAGGCAGAGAGAAAGAGAGACCTAGCTGTCTTAAGGAGATGACAGTGTTTACGCTCAGCTCGACCATTTTGGACAGGTGTATTAGTACAAGAAGTTTGGTGAATGATACCCAATTTGGCCAAATATTCACAGAATTCAATTTTAAAGTATTCCCCGCCAAAGTTAGATCGCAACAATTTAATAGTAGACCCAAACTGTGTAGTGACCATAGACTAAAAAATACAGTATATCTGGTAGAAGTCAAACTTATGAGTTATAAGATAAACCCAAGTGTATTGGGTGCAGTCATCAGCAAATGACACATAATATGCAGAATCCCCTTTGGTGAGAACAGGAGAAGGGCCCCAAACATTAGTATGAACTAAAGAAAATGGTGTATCAGATATAGAAGTACTTTTATGAAAATGTAAGACTGTCATTTTGGCAAGTTTACATCCCCGGCATTTAGTAAGTTCACTAGGAGAAACTTTACCCAATCTACCACTGAGCCAAAGACCGCAAGCAATCAGCAGACAAATGCCCTAATCTAGAATGCCATAAGTAGAAAGGATTAGACAGAGAATCTAACTGAAAAGATAAAAAGGCAATCTAACCGTCAGATAGACTAAGCAACCCACGAGCTCTCGATATAGAGTAGGATCATCCAGAAGAACCCTATCAGTAGTGTTGAGCTTTACATTAAGCTCAATAGGGGTATCAGAAATCTTAGTGTTAGTAAGACCGACACGGTGAATAACCTCATTGGTATACTTGGCCTGAGAGAGAAAGTAGCCCTTGGGAGAAGAAACTACCTTAATACCAAAAAAATACCGCAATGGGCCTAGATCCTTCATTTTAAAGGTGCGGAAAAGATGCTGCTTGACCTTAGATATAACAGAAGAGTCGGAACCAGTGATAATCATATCATCCACATACAGTAATAACGTAACAAATCCAACAGAGGTATGGAGAAGAAATAAAGCAGAGTCCTGAGCACAAGGATGAAACCCAAGCTCAGTAACAGCAGTCTGAAAGCGATTATACCAAGCACGAGGAGACTGCTTCAAACCATATAGAACACGCCGAAGGCGACAAACCTGTCCAAAGGAATGGTGAAGGCCAAGAGGAGGACGCATGTAAACCTCCTCAGTGAAATGGCCATTAAGAAAAACATTCTTAACATCCATCTAATAAAGAGGCCAAGAACAAACAACAACGACAGAGATCAAAGTACGGGCAGTAGTCATCTTGGCAACAGGAGCAAAGGTCTCTTCATAATCAATACCATACTCCTGTGAGAAACCTTTGGCAACCAGACAAGCTTTGTAGCGCTCAAGAGAACCATCGGAATGAGTCTTGACTTTGTAAACCTATTTGCAACCAATCAGATTCTTAACACCAGGCAAATGAACTAACTCCCAAGTACTAATTTTCTGTAAAGCAGACAACTCATCCTCCATAGCTTGAACCCAATGAGGATCCTGACAGGCCTTCTTGTAAGACTGAAGTTCTGAAAAAGAGTGAATAGAAGACAAAAATGTATGATAGGAAGTAGAAAAACATGTATTAGACTAACCCAACCTGTTTAGAGGATGACGTGCTCGAGCAGGATATCAGTGTACAGCAGGATTAGAGTCGTCAAAAGTAAGAGGAACGGCAGTAGGGGCAGAGATAATCGGTGGAAGAGGAGCCTTGAGATGAGAATAAACTAACAACGGAGGATGAGAAGAAACCGAAGGAGGAGAAGCAGCCAGAGGTGAAGTAGGAGGAGAATATGGAACAAGCTCAAGAAGAACTATGGAGATGTACTCATCAGACGACACCTCAGAAGAAAACGAATCAATATGAACCAAGTCCTCTTTGGAAATCGGGGCGATGCGAGGAGGAAGCTGAAAATAAAGTAGACGTTTGAGAAAGACAACATGGCGAGAGACATAAAGGCAATGAGAAATAGATTCATAACAGCGATAACCTTTCTGAGTGAGACTATAACAAAAAAGGCACATAAGACAGACTAGGCACTAAGTTTGGTTCTATCTTTACAGGGTAAAAGGACAAAACAAGTAGACCCAAACACACGAAGGAGGGAGTAATTAGGAAGTTGAGAAAACAGAGACTCATAAGGAGACTGATTAGAAAGAAGGGGGATAGGCATACGGTTGAGAAGAAAAGCAGTAGTAAGAACTGCCTTACCCTAAAACGGAGTCGGAACGGAGGCAGAGAGAAAGAGAGACCTAGCTATCTCAAGGAGTTGACAGTGTTTACGCTCAGCTCGACCATTTTGGACAGGTGTATCAGTACAAGAAGTTTGGTGAATGATACCCAATTTGGCCAAATATTCACAGAATTCAATTTTAAAGTATTCCCCGCCAAAGTCAGATCGCAACAATTTAATAGTAGACCCAAACTGTGTAGTGACCGTAGACTCAAAAATACAGTATATCTGGTAGAAGTCAGACTTATGAGTTATAAGATAAACCCAAGTGTATTGGGTGCAGTCATTAGCAAATGACACATAATATGCAGAATCCCCTTTGGTGAGAACAGAAGAAGGGCCCCAAACATTAGTATGAACTAAAGAAAATGGTGTATCAGATATAGAAGTACTTTTATGAAAAGGTAAGACTGTCATTTTGGCAAGTTTACATCCCCGGCATTTAGTAAGTTCACTAGGAGAAACTTTACCCAATATACCAGTGAGCCAAAGACCGCAAGCAATCAGCAGACAAATGCCCTAATCTAGAATGCCATAAGTAGAAAGGATTAGACAGAGAATCTAACTGAAAAGATAAAAAGGCAATCAAAGAGGTTGCCATAGGCAGATGCAAGCTTTCCAGCACATAGAGGTCTCAAACTCTACAGCTGGTTCCAATTTGCTGCTTAGACATGCGATCCTGCACAAAATAAATAGAAGAAGAAAAGATACCACTAAAACCAGAGACATCAAGCTGATTGATTGATAATAAGCTGACAGATAACTGAGGAACATATAAGACTGATGGAATAGACACAATAGACATAGCAGACGGTAGGATAGACCTAACAGATATAACAGACCCATTAACAACATTAACAGTAATAAAAAAAAAGAGGTGGAGTACAATTATGAAGCAATGAGAGATGAAGAGTCATATGATGAGAGACACCAGAATCAAAAATCCAAATAGAAGAAGAGATACCTGAAGAAGACCTAACCAAACCTGAATGAAGAAAGGAAACAATGGAGGCAGATGAAGATGGTTGTGAGGTAGACAATATATGCTGAAGCTGGCCAATCTGAGCACTCAAGGAAACCAAGTCAGGATCAGGAGTTGGAGCAAATGCAACATAAGAAGTAGGAGGCAAAAAAGTACTTTGAGAGGGAACTCGAAACGGTAGCTGAGACTGCTGAGAAAACAGAGCAAATGAACGTCCCTTCTTGGGACAGTGATACTTCCAATGACCCTTTTGATGGCAGAAAGCACACTCATTTGAAGCCAAGGGCTCTTTCTTGGGCCTAACAAAATCCAAGAAGACATATAGAGAATTGATAGCCTGAATCTAATCATCTGTCATTGTAATGAACAAAAAATAGCGAACTGATTAGGTGAAGTGTAATAAATTAAAATCTAATGGGGTCAAACTGTAATAACTCGAAACTATCTCTAGATGAGCAAACATTGGTCAACTAAGAACAAATAACCAAAGAGAGAGAGAGAGAGAGAGAGAGAGAGAGAGAGAGCGACCTTCGTCAACATAAACGAAGCAAAGATCTTCGATCGACACAACTAGCGAGATAGAAGGGTCTCACAATTGAAACTGAAGCCGAGAGAACCTGAAGCTGGAGCCAAAGCTGAAGATGAGAGAGAACCAGATGAAGTCTAGTGAGAGGCCAAGCCAAATAAAGGTTGCGAGAGAGAAAGAGAGAGAGAGAGAGAGAGAGAGATCCCTTGTATGAGTAAATTGCTCAAACTTGTCTTTGGATTGTGATTCTGGTGGCAAATACGACTTCGATGAACATCCAATGGCAGCGAACCAGAGACTAAAGAACCAGACGAATCGTGATGTGAGAGAGAACTCACTAGGTTGATTTCGAACCAGACAAAACGAACAGAGATGGCTGCTAGGGTTTTGAATCCTTCAGATTAGGGTTTCGAACCAAGCTTTGATACCATGTAAGATTTCTGAATGAATCTCTATATTTAATTGTGTTTCAATACAATGTGTACATCTGATATATATAGCAATTCTAGATCTAATCTTAAATAGGAAACAAGAATAAACCTAAACCAAACCTAAATAGAAAAGAATAAACCTAATCCAATTCTAAATAGGAAACGATATTCACATAATATATACTATACTAATATTATTCTCACAATGCCATCCCAACACTTCCTTCTTTTTAATCCAATCCATCACTGTGGGGCCTTCAAAACTGATTAATGAGTTCAAAGGGGCTGAACTTTTGCTTTGAAGATGGTGTGAGAACAAATATTCTTCCTCCAAAATATAGTGGGGTTGAGTTAGCTGGGAAACATTGTTTGTTTTTGCTGTAAATGAGCCAAGAAGTAGGCCATTCAAGTTTGGTTTGAAAATTAATGAGCTTCAAAAATGTATTCAAACTTGGTTTGTTTATCTTTCGAGTTGATCTCAAATGATTTCATTGAGTTGATCATGAACTGAGCTGGAGTAGCTTGTTTTTTTTTTTTTTTTTATAAATAAAATTTCATTGTACATATAAGTTTATTATGCCGAGTTTGAGCAAAGCTTTAGAGTGTGTTCAACCTTAACTTATTTGCATAACGAGCCAATCTTGATTTTAAGAACTGAACACATGTTGACCTGAAGCTGGTTGGTTTGTTCTACAAATTGCATGACAGTCACAAATTGCAGCAAATGTCTGTTTTCCTTCAAGGATTTAAGGGAAAAGAGCAATGCAATTTTTCCAGAAAAAAACCTCGTTTGAAATGTTAAGACTGATTCCATTTCTCATTAAAACAATGAGAGAACAATTTACATCAGATAATGAAAATGAATTTTAAGACAAGGTTTATAAAGAACATATCCTAGCAAGAATGCACAGACCATGTTCAACTTTTTATGGTGGTTAAGTGTAATAAATTTCTTACAGACATTCGAAAGAATGTATTAATGTTCAAATTGCATCCTATCTCCTGCCTGTGGTCCTGCAGAAATATCCACTAAAGTTTCGACAAGTCAACTCAAAAAAAAAAAAAAAAAGAAAAAGAAAAAGAAAAAGAAAAAGAAAAAAATACACACATATAGAGAAGTGCTATGAATTTGAAATGTGTTGATCATATTGTAAGTCAAACCGCACCAAGTTCAAATTTTGGAATTTTTTTTTTGTTTTTTGGATACATAACATTTTTGCAGGGTTTAAGATCCACAAAAATACATAAGAATCAAGACCAATACCACATACCCAAAATTATCAATGAGTGGTCTAGATTCATTCTAGGTATAGAGCTCACAATACACTAATTGAATCTCAGCCACACTTTTTCATTCTGGATAAGTAGTTTTATTGAAGAATCAAATCAAATGAGAACCAAAAAGCATTAATTTGTAGTTATCTACTCACACTAAAGAAGAAGGCAGAGTTTTGAACCCAACTTTACCTTTTTAAACCAAATGGATACAACCAAAAAAATCAATTTCTGAAGAGTTGATTCTGGACTGTGAGTTTTTCAACCACAGGGAAGAGACTGTTCATATATAACATTTCTAATAGAGACTTTCTTTTTTTTTTTTTTGGGATAAGAAATACAGACTTATTTTCTGGAATGCCTATATGTTACTAGCAATATATCCATCATACTTGCTACTAACTACAATCCAACTATGCAAAACATACTTCACCAACATAAAATCTTTGCTGCTCAATGCAAAAGATGTTGACTGTTTGTAGAATAAAAGCCTGCCAACTAATTTAAGGCCTGGAATCTTGTCACCGGTGCAAAGGAGTCTGTTCTATGGCACCTTCGTGGGTCGGGCACTGCCTTTCCATTAGTTATGTAAGCATCTCTTGCAATTCTCACAGCTTTCTGACTCTTACAACCCAACAGAATTCCAGTAAGCCGCTTCTCTCTTTCCCCGTCTACTCCAGCTTTGGCATTTGGAACCATTTTCCGAGCCTTTTTGGTTGCTGCTGCTGATGATATTGGGTCCTCACAATCAGACACAACTGAGAAATCAGCAGCGCTGGCTGTGACAACACTCCACTCTATGCTTGCTTCACTTGGGGCATAACAAGTTGTTGGTATGACAAAACTCGATGACATGCCATCTGATGCTTGCCTGTCGAGAAACGGGTTGGAATTGTTCGTGAAGCTCTCTATCTCAAACAAATCTGAACTTGCATCGCTCTCAATATCATCGTTGTATGTTCCATCACAACTCGCTGGAATCTCAAGCTCTTCCATTCTTGCATTGGTATCCCATGTTGTCAACATGGTTAGCCTCCTTTCTAGGCTGAATGCCTTCTTTTTCTTTTGCAAGACAGGTGAGCCGAACACCTCCAATGACTTTCTCTCTTTATCATCATCTTCCTCTTCTTGCAAATGCACTTTCACCGGCTTGGAATTCAGTATTGGGAAGCTAAAGCAGTCTTCTCTGCTTAACCCTATTCCTGCATCATCAATCTTCGTACAAGGCATCTCTTCCTTGACACTGGGATTCAACCAGGACTTATTGGCTCGAGCTAAATCAACTGCTTTACCACTTCTCTTGGTATTGCTTTCAACAACATGATCATCAATATCGATTGAACTCTTGTCATTACAAGCACAATTACAACCGAGGCTTGCTAGGAGGCTCTTGCCTTGTCGCTTGCTAGCCTTATTCTTTGGTGGATTTCTTACCACACTTTGTAACAACCCGCTTTGGCTGTTCCAACTTGAATCAGAATGGGTACTTGGAGTTTCCAGTTGAATTCTTTGTTTATCAACTGGTTCATCCTTCTTCACATGCCGGTAATTGATTGCACCATTGCTTGCAATTCTTGGACTCTCCTCATCCATTCCTCCATTGAAGTACTTTTCTGCCCCAAACACACCAATTTCTCCATCTTCCACCTTTCTCCGCAAGTGAAGGTGTTCATGTGGTATTGCGGTGATGATGGAATTCAGGTTTTGACTCGATTCTGCGAGTTTGCGCATGCAGGTTTCATCAGAGCAATTGAGGTAAGAAGAAAAGGAGGCGTCACGGAACCGGTTGTCGTTATTTAAGGAGAGGGCTTGAGAGATGTTATTGTTGGTACAGGCTGATGTTAATGTAAACATGGCCATGGAGATTTCTATTGTTTGGTTTGTACCAAAAACAAAAAGGGGAAGAGAAAATGACAACAGAGAAACGATTTGGTTTGTATAGGCTCCAATGAACTCAACAAGAAGGCAAAAAACTACAAAAGGAAAATGAAAGAGACCTAACTGGGAACCAAACAGAAGAAGTGAAAGAAAGGAGAGTTTATTTAGGAATTGAGAGGATTGAGAGTAGGACAAGAGAAGCAAAAAAAGAAGCAGCTTTAGGCAATGGAGAGAGGAGGAAGAGCATGAAAGAGAGCTATGAAACTAGTGGGATTGTTGTTGAGAACCACTTCTTTAAGTAGATTTGATTCTACAGAGCTTGGATTTTGAATCAGAGAGGGCAATAATAAGGGAAAATGTAATGCTTACAGTAGTGTCCCCCACCCTCACTGTGCTCCGGCCCTTGTACAGTTAACCCCCAACCCTGACCATGACATCAACTTGGACCGTGATGGTCGTCCTATAAGGAAAGTAAGTATTTTATTGAGAGAATAAATTAGCTAGTATCATCAAAAGAATAAAATTAAACATTTAAAGGGAGAAAATTATTGAACTTCTTAAAAAAGAAGTACATACTAAAATACAAAGGGGGCAAATTGAACAACTATTTTTTAAACATATTAAAAAATAAATTTTATAACGTTGAGGAGGGGCACGTGGCCCTTCTGGGTCCATGCTCCTTCTACCCCTATTCTAACTGGCATCTCTTGAGGTTAATCGATACTAATTTGTGAGTAATTGTAGATATCATTTTTATTCCGCAGAATCGGTCAAAGGGCTCCGTTCCTCATAAACAAAATGTCATTATATAGTCTGTCAACTTGTGTTTATAAGCTTTTCAACATTTATCTGGTGACAACTTCATGGCATTGAATATGCCTAATCTTCTTATTCATTCTATCCTTTTCTGTTTTTGTGGACACCATAATAACAATAAGATTTTTCTGACCATTAGATAGTGATTTATTGGTGGACATGGCTCAAAATTAAGTGCAGCAGACTATTTCACAAATATTGACAAGATTGAGATCTACCTCATCTAGTGGCAAGAGCAATTGCACTCACCAAAGTATTTATTAAAAAAAGAAAAAAAAAAAGAAAGAAAGAAAAAAGAAGGTGATATTGGGCTTCAAAAAAGCCTCATGGGTGGAATTTCAAGACATTTTTTTTTTTGTTGTTTATCCTTCAAAAATAGTCTAATCCATGTAAAGGCATACATCTTAACAGTTTCTTCGATTGTGTTTGATAGTTTTTATTTTTTTAAATAGGAAATTACAAAATAAATAAATAAATAAATAAAGTCTAGGATTTGAGTCTTGTAACAATACAAACCTTGAAATTTTAATTTTGTCAATTGAAACCCTAATCTTATGATTTGTTTTCAATCTAAATTATCCGTCTATTTCCGTTAAGTAAAATTGACCAAAAAAAATGATATTTAATGATTAATATATATATATATATATATTTCTAGTAGTTTTACTTACGAAAATAAATAGATGGTTCAAATTAAAAGATTAGGGTTTAAATTGACAAAATTAAGAACTTGAGGTTGATTTTGTTATAAATCATAAACACTGAGGTTTATTCTATTATATTTATTTATAATTTCCCTTTTTTTTCTTTCAAAAAACAGGTTACTGTTCTTGGAGTTGCAAATAGAAAGCAAAAACAAAAATTGTGTTGTTTTGAAAAACCATTTTCAGAAAACTGAGTGAAAAAGAACCAATTTTTAGGTTTTGATTGGGTGTTTGTTTAGTTTGTTGCTGATTGGGTTGCTGCGTGGGTGTTTGTTTAGTTTGTTTTTAGTTAAGTTGCTGTTTAGTTTTTAGTTTGTTTTGGGTGTTTTGGTGGGTTATTATGTGGGGGATTCATGTTTTTTTAATTTTCTAGTTAAGTTCTTCTTAACTCTTTTATTTAAAAAAAATCGAGAGGTTTAGAGGTTGGTTGTTTGGTTGTGAGTAGTAGTAATAGGGGTATTTTTATAGTTCCGAATCTCTCTCAATGCATGTCATCTTCCTGTACCTTTAATTTCATGCTGTTAAATGAAATTTTTCTTTGCTGATAAAAAAAAAAAAGAACCAATTTTAGGAATCAACATATTGCCAGAAATTTTAAATTAAGAATACTTAAATGACCGAAAATATGGAGGTTTTTGTTCTCTTATGATCTTATGACCATTGTTGTTTATATCTCAAGTTGGTGAAGCATTATTCTAATTTTTTCTTGCAAGTTGGTAGGAGATGATGATGTTGTGATATACATTTATGGGATGGGACTTGAATTATTTAATTTAAAAAAAATTAGGGAATATTGTTGGAAAATGGAATCTGCGACACATGCCTTGCTGGGTTTTGTGACCCACAATTACTTGACTCTTTACCAATTTGTCAATTGTATTGTCATCACAACACAAGCAATAAATCAAAGAAGTTGCCAACTTTTTGTTGCCTTGTGTGTGTGGCTCAGAGGAATATCAGCCACACAAGATCCACAATCATCAATGACACATATTCACCCTTGTTTTCCAATTTAACGGACACCAACTATATATCCTTATCCATTTAACAGTTTTTTTTTTGTGTGTGTGTGTGTGTGTGTGTGTGTGTGTGTGTGTAGGAAAGACTCATCATTTAAATTTTTGTGCCAAAACTGTTGGGACAATTATAGGACAATGGAGTCTAGGCAAAAAAATTGCAATTTGATGGAGTTTTTTTTTTTTTTCAAAGTTAGAGTTCATTGATAGACAAAAACAGATACATTCAGAGTGATTATCCCCCTTCTCTAGAAGGAAATACAATCAAGGTTCAGCGTTCCAAATACGAACACTCGAACAACTAACAACTATAGCTTGCAAGATATTGCGGCCACCAACCAACAATTATAACTTGCACATACTGTGGCCAAAAGTCAATAGAGACAAACAAAACCCTCCATGGAGGAGGAGAAAATCCTTCACAAAGGAAGGAAAATACACTAAAACAAAATACAAAAAAACACATACACTACAAGAAAAGTCACTTTTGGCGACTAAATTTTTAGTCGCCAAAAGTCTGTTTTTAGTCGCCGAAAGTCGAAATTTGACTTTCCCCGACAAAATTCTTTAGTCGCCACATTTGTCGCGTATACGTTGTCGGCGTAGGCATTGGCGACTAATATTTTTTTAGTCGCCAAAAGACAGGTCTTTCGCGACAAATCATACATTTACTGACTAATAATTTAGTCGCCAATACTCAATCAATCGCCGACTAAACGGCTTAGTCGCCAAAATCAAGACTTTTGGCGACTAAAATATTAGTCGCCAAAGGTGTTCCGTCGGAAAAAAAAAAACCACTTTTTTTTGGTTTTTTTGAGTTTCAAACCGTGCCCAACCATCCCACATTGCAACTTTTTTTGCAACACACTCCCTCCACTATGCCACTACAACATCACATGAATATATTTGTAATATATATTATTTATATAATATATTGACAGTATTAATACAAAACAATATATATAAATATAATTATTTTAATTCAATATAATTTATGTAAAAATTAAATTATTTATTAAAAAAAATTTTAGGCCACTTTTGGCGACTAAATCCATTATTTAGTCGCCAATTCTATGATTTTTGGGCTACTAATTATTTTTTTGTCGGTAAAAAAACAAGTTGAAATTAAAAATAGTAGTTTTGGCGACTAAATCTGTTTTTAGTCGCCAAAAACGTGTCCTTTTGGCTACTAAACTGAATTTTAGTCGCCAATTCACTGTTTTTAGCTACTAATTTTTTTTTGTAGCCAAAAACCTTCATTTTCAGCTACTAATCTTTTTTTAGTTGGAAAAACACCTATAATCGGCGACTAAAACCATCACTTTTGGCTACCAAAAAACCTTTAGTCGCTAAAACCCCTACATTCTGCGATTAAACTGCCTTTTAGTCGCTAAAAGCCTGGTATTCGGCGACTAAACTATTTTAGTCGGCAAAAGGGTTCAATTTTGGCGACTAAATGTCAATAGAGACAAACAAAACCCTCCATGGAGGAGGAGAAAATCCTTCACAAAGGAAGGAAAATACACTAAAACAAAATACAAAAAAACACATAGAAAAAAATATTAGAAAACCAGATCCACACGCGCAGGATCGGCAAGCAATACCGACGTTGGTCTCATATCTGTAGCACATGGAGGCGGTGGAAGCCTAAATGGCGGAAAGCCTCAAATCTCAAGGCAATAGACTAGATTTGAGAAGATAAAAATCATGCCGGGAAATAGAGGAAGCCCACGTAGACCAAAAGAAAAGAGAACGGGGAGAGGGATCGGATGTCACCGCCCCTCTCACCCTTGCCATGACAATAAGAGAAAACTCTAGAGTTGGTAGAGAGAGGGACTCTAGTTCTAGAAAAAGAGAGAGACAGTTACATCTATAAAGCTAATCTTCAATTTGATGGAATCTAAACACATGAAATGATTACTTGCAAAATAGTTGCAATCAATTGGGAATATTTTGTATTGCTCAAAAAAAAAAAAAAAAAAATTGGGAATATTTTGTAAAATTAGAAATTTACCCTATTCTTTTTCTCCGCTTTCACTCTTTATTAAACCTCTCCACATTTCCGACACTTGCTCGTTACTATCTCCGACCGCTGTTAGTCCATCCTCTACCTTCCTTGGATCACCCCAACCCACCCTTTCTCCACCTTCCAACACAACTTTTCTTATCTTTCACTCCTCTACAATCGCTTCTCCATTCCTTCACTTCCCACCTTGAAGGCTTCCATTCTGCCCTACCTTCCCTATGCTCTTGATTTCCACCACGACCATGAAACCTTAGCTTCACCACCGCGTCTTTCTTATTTTTATTTCTCTTCTTCTTCATTCCTTTCATCTTCAAATTCTTTCTTTCTTCTTCTTCTTCTTTTTGGAATGTGTCTCACATCGCTTGAGAATGTGTCCCACATTACTTTGTCCCATCTGTGTTAGGTTCTAGTTTCTCTCTCCTTAATATTTAGGTTTTAAGGAGAAGTGTGAGTTGGGCTTTTCAATTTCTCTCTCTCTCTGATTCGTATTTATATAGGATGGTTTGGGGGTTGCAAGGGAGAAATGAAGTGGGAAGTCAATGCAGTAAGAGGCAAAAAGGGTAGACGTTAGAATGAGAAGAGGTGAGGTTAAGAGTGGGATGCTGAGAGGTCAGTAAAGGGTGGGGATAATGGATGTATCATCGTAGGCTGTAGGATGTGCTGGCATGGTGGAGTTTCCACAGAGAGGGAACGAAGAAGAAAGGAGAGAGAAAAGAAAGGATATATTTGTAATTTTAAAATATATTATGACTTTATTCCAATTATTTTGCAATTTCTTATTTTTGTGTAATTACTTTAGATGAATTGCAATTTTTTTTTTCTTCTAGACTTTAGTTTTTCTGCAATTGTCCTAAAATAGTTTTCAGAATTTTGATTACAATTTTTTTTGTGTTTCCTACGAAGTGGATTGTTTTAAAGAATTAAAAAAAAGAAAAAAAAAAAATTTACCAACCAAACAATGCTTTTTGAAAAATAAAAACAAAAAGACACAAAATAGGCTTAATTTGCCAGCTGTGAATAGAAACAATCCATTTAAATGTTCATCAGAAGGGTGATGACAACCCTTCACCAAATTCAATAACAAGGCCCTCTGATGTCATGGACAGATTGTAAAAAGATTGAACATTTTCACAATTTTTTTATAATGACATAATATATTATATATTAAATTTTAATTTATCATAAATTTGAAATCAAACGCTTTGTCATGCCATTATTGATAATTGTGAGTTTCTAACATTCATCGAAGAATTTTGAATCAAGGTAAACAATTTTCCATAACAAAAGTGACTTTAAAAATACTGAGACTACTTAGATTTTGAATTTGGAAAGAAATTTGTATAAAAAAATAAAAAAAAGAATAATAAAATAGAAACTATTTTTTCCCAAGCTTTTTATTTTCTGTTGTCAAGTCTTTTCACAAATCTAAATTTCAAACATTCCAGAGTGTATATATATGCCTCCAAAAAAACACAATTAGTATTATGTGAGCTGACATTTGATATATGCACACAATAAATGGCGAGACAAATTGTATTAATTTTTGGACCACAAAATTCATCATATAGGACAGAAATAAAATTGCCATGGAAAGATTCTTCAAGTTAGGTTGTCTGATATCTCTCAGCATTACACTAAAATTTGGTATTTTACAACCCACCTTTGTGACAATGACATTGCTTTGCCAGTTGCCATGTTTAACAAGCACTTTGTCGTTTTTGAATTTAGTTATCTCAGTGTATGACACTCTTGTTATTGAGTAATTTGAACAAGTGTCAAATGTTAAAATATATATGAAAAATAAGTATGAAAGGGAACATCAAATCCATATAAAAAACTAATATATGAAAATGTTTTCGAATCTTGGTATCATTGTTTATTTTCTCATGTCATTTTGTTGTCAAATAATTTTTTTTTTATTTTTTATTTGATGTCGTTTTGTTGTCAACCCCATTTGATGGGACTAAAGATTTGGTTTGGTTTGGTTTGATTTACTTAGAATGGAGCTAGAGAAGGGGATGTTGCATTGCAAAGTAATGAAACTCAAACCTACGACATTGCATCAATAAGGGATGGATCCAAATTTGATAAATGATTATTGTTTTTTATGAACCATCAGACTAATAAATGGGGCTTAAACCGGCTAATAAGTACCACTTGAACTATAAGGCTTGTAATTTAGAACTCAATCAGCTTAAGAAGGAAGAAGATCAAGGGCAAAACCCTAATTCAAGCGGCCATGACCTTCAATACTCAATATTATTCTAAAACTGAATATCACAATGCAAAGACCTAATATTTATATGTTAGAAACCATAATTCAAAATAAGAAACTGTTGGCTTTTTTGGCTTTCGTACTAGAAAGGATCAATCAGTCCTTACAGAATTTTAATTACCAACCAATTATCAGACGATTGTGTTGAAGTTTTTTCAGCTTTAATGAAGAGGACTTTTATTGTTAGCTTGTTTTAGGAGAGATTGATAAGAAATAACAAGTACAGAACAATTTAGAAACTAAATTTCATTAAGCAAATAGGAACTTACAATGAAATGACCCGGCCTTGAAAAGGTTTACAACAATGACTACTTGAAACTACTCTTAGAAAATGAAGTGCAGTATAGAAATTGAAGAACTAGAAATATAAAGAACTGGAAATGTAAACTGGAAAGAAATATGAAGTGAATAAACTAGTTTCTAGATTTGAGTCTGGGTCTTTTATAATGTAGCCATGAATGGCTATTTATAAGCAAATATTTGTAGGAAAAAACTTCTAGCAATAATTACCCAATAACCATCTAAAACTACCCACTCTTCCAGCTTCATTCTCACAATGCCACATATCCCTTCATGTCTTCGTAACTCATTTAACCTCCAATTCATGCTCCATGTTCTCTACTTTGTCCTCCATGTTCTTTCATATTATGCTCCATGATCCTCCACATTCTCCATCATTTTTTTACACATGTTTAATGATTCATAACTTCTCATAACCTCCAAATGAGTAGGAGAATGCCACGTGTCCTGTAATTTATCAATAATAATAATAATAATAATTACAGATTTATGATGCCAAAATTACCCCCCGCAACTCTTTCAGAATGAGGAACCTTGAATTCATGAAGAGTTATACATCAATTTAGACCATACTTGGCAATTAATTAATGTATTCGAAGGGAGACACGCATTCGAAGGCTCTTTTATCATACAACATGATTCAATTTTGTTAAAAAAGAACCAAAACATTGCTCTTAAGGTGCTAACGACATATTTTAGAAGCTTTAACAGCTTCAAATGCATAATAGCTACCTGCTTGGAGAGTTTATAAGGCTTTAAAACATAATTAAAATAAGTTCACATGCTTCGAAATTTAATGTGTGTTTCGAAATTGGATTACTTTGCATGTGTTTGAAATGGTGAATTCTTAGCAAAATATCACCCATTTGATTTAGTTACAATGCATGCCAATGTTATTTTCTTTGAGCCATTAGTAACAGTTGGCCCTTTTATGCTTTACTTCGAGACCTTCGATGCATCATGAGACTATGAAAATTTCAAGACCTTCGATGCATGATTCTTTAGACCTTAACCATATATTTTCACTTCTGATTGTACTACTTCAAATTGCTTCGAAGTGACAAACAACCTACACACTTTTCAAATTACACTACTTTAAAGTGTTTTGTAGAGTTTTGAATTACCTTCTAACTAAATTTGTGGACCTTTGAAATGCTTTTGAGGGAGCTTCAAACCACCTTCGAACTAAATATATGGAACTTTGATGTGTTTTCGAGTTTCGAATTACCTTTGAACCAAATATATAGACATTCGAAGTGCTTTTGAGGGAGCTTGGACCTACCTTCGAACTAAATATATGGCACTTTGAAGTGTTTTAGAGTTTCAAATTATCTTCGAACCAAATATATGGACCTTCGAAGTGTTTTTGAGGGAGGTCCGACCTACCTTCTAACTAAATATATGGCACTTTGAAGTGTTTTCAAGTTTCGAATTCCCTTCGAACCAAATATATGGACCTTTGAAGTGCTTTGACATACCTTCGAAGTGCTTTGGCCACTCTTAGCCGAGTTCTACCTTTCAAATGGTTAATTTGTTCTTCAGTGCATCAAACACATCAGAACAATGCTTAAAGATGATTGTTTTATTAGCCATTTCATCAAAATTAAATTTTGATGCGGCCCACAAATCCAATAGATTTTGAACACCGAAAGTCATGGAATAATATAGCTTTGGAAGTTCAAATAGTTTGACATTTTCAACAATGTCAAATATTTTAAATTCGTCAATAGTGGGTTGATCATCATCTTTAATCACTTTTGGTCTAAGAACATATTCTTTGGCCAAATAACTTCCATCATTCATTGACAAATGGGTTGTTTTTTTATTTTAGCCATTAACGGTTTATGAAAGTCCTCTGTGTGAGTTTCATCATTTCTTGGCCTAATTGGTTTTTTCATTTGAGCCATTAATGTCTTATGAAAATCCTTTATAGACGTATTATTTCCATGGTTTGACTTTATAAGAATGAGTTTTTCAACCCCTGAGCCTTATATGAAACATTGTTTTTAACCATGTTTAGCTCAACAACATATTTTTTAGCCATATTATTTTCATAACTTGGCTTTTTAAAAATGGATTTTTTAACCCCCCGAGTCATTAATGAAATTATTTCTTCCCCAGTTTTAGTCATAAACGACTTAAAAACATTTGTAAAACCCCACAAAATTCAGTCATTAAAGACTTGACATTAAGGGTTGATAACTCATATCTCCATTGGCAAATTTACACACCAAGTTGATGAATTTCTTCAATTAATGGTGTATTTTTTTCTTCTACCAAATAATATGGTAATGAAGAAATAACTTGAAAATTTTCTTCATCAAGAAAATGGATCTTTTCTTGAAGATCCAAAAATTTTCTTTCATGTTAATATATTTCATTTTGACAAATTTGAATAGAAAAATTCAATTCGTTTGTCATTTATTCTTTTATGCCTTCTTCAAGGCGCTCATTTTCTTCTCTTACTCTACGTCTAGCCATTGTCAATAGTCCCACCAGGCGTGCCAAAAATATATGTTGGTTTTTTTGACTTTCGAGGGTTAATAGCGTAAATTTAAGCATGCCAGCCAAGATCAATTAGTCCTTACAGAATTTTAATTGCCAACCAATTATTAGACGATCGTGTTGAAGTTTTTTCAGCCTCAATAAAGAGGACTTTTACTAGTGGCTTATTTTAGGAGAAATTGATAAGAAATAACAAGTACAGAACAATTCAGAAATTAAATTTCATTAAGTAAATAGGAACTTACAATGAAATGACCTAGCCTTGAAAAAGTTTACAGTAGCGACTACTTGAAACTACTCCTAGAAAATGAAGTGTAGTATAGAAATTAAAGAACTAGAAATATAAAGAACTGGAGATGTAAAACTGGAAACAAATATCAAGTAAATAAACTAGTTTCTGGATCTGAGTTTAGGTCTTTTACAATATAGCCATGAATGGCTATTTATAGGCAAATATTTGTAGGAGAAAAACTTCTAGTAATAACTACCCAATAACCACCTAAAACTACCCACTCTTCCATCTTCATTCTCACAATGCCACATATCCCTCCATGTCTTTATAACTTTTTTAACCTCCAATTCATGCTCCATGTTCTCCACTTTGTTCTCCATGTTCTTCCACATTATGCTCAATGATCCTCCACATTCTCCATCACTTTTTCGCACATGTTTAATGATTCATAACTTCTCATAACCTCCAAATGAGTAGGAGAATGTCATGTGTCCTGTAATTTATTAATAATAATAGTAATAATAATAATTACAGATTTATGGTGCCAACAGAAACTAAAATCTTAAACGGAAACAAATAAACATAAATATTAAAACATAAAATTACAAAATAAATAAAATCTCCATGCCAACATAGAGTGCACACATTCCGCATCATTATCAAATTTATCAAGCACCTAAATTCTTCATATTATTATTCAGCTGTTTGAGAACACTTAAATTCTGCATAATGTTACACCTACATAGAGCAAGGCACTATTTGAATTACTTTCTGTCTAGAGCAAGGGCACTGTTAGTGTTAATCTGTTGTTTGAGGACACTTGAAAAGGTGGCTTGAGAGTCACTAACTCTGAGAACCATTGCAAGTGGCTTCATGGGATTTTAAAAAGCCATAGTTTATGTGAAAAAAGCCCTACCATTAGGGTTACAATAACCCAATACTGTTTGACAGCTAATAGTAACTTCTTCTCAGGAATAAGGGAACCAATTTCATGATCCATCAATTTAGCATCCCACCTCATACCTCCTACAATCTTCTTCACCTTGACAAGCACGTTGACTTCATCACGGAATATGACTGCACCATCTGGTCCCAAAATTCGATCCATCTCTAGAAGAATGTCTTCAAAAGCACATATGTTTTGATTTGATGAGAATGTATATAAGCTTTTTATCTGACCCAACTTAATTAGACTACACGTATGAGTTGAAGGGGCAAAAAAGAGGAACAAGACACAGCATAAACCATGGTTGGTTGTAAATTAACAATTTAAAAAGACACACTAAAATAAGAATCAGTTTGGAAACCAATTGCATCTGAAATCCAAAGTCATCACAGAATCCCAGGGCAGTTTGATTTCTTGTTGGAACAATTTATCTTGAATTCTTCAGTTGGTGGTCTTCAGGTCTTCAAAACTTGGCGATGATCTTGTCTATGTAGAACATAAATTTGGTGCTTCAAGTCGCGTTACTTAGTCGCTTTCCTAAAGACAATATTTGTACCCTTCAAAAGGTGTGTAGGGGGTTACAACAAATTTGCCTCCAGGATACAATGAAGCTTGATCTAAAGATCAAGTCTACCGGTATCAGCATTGACGACAGTAGATCAGAATATTTTTGATATAATCAAGAAAACCGAGACACTGATAATCAAGTTTGCATAATTTGATTATTAGTAAGAAAAGCAGAAACTTGCTTAAGAAACTTTTGATTGAAAGTTCTAAATCAAGAGGGAGGAAGGGAGGGAGAGAGAGAGAGAGAGAGAGAGAGAGAGAGAGTGAGTTGTCGGAATGCTTTTGTAATGCCCTGCTAAAACATACAGGAACAAAGCAAGACAAACACCATAATATACTCCAAAGGGCATCTTTCTCATTGAACTACGATTTAAAAGATTACAATTCAACATTTACATTCCCAAAATGCCTTGAGTTCACTTTCCAGTTTAATAAACTAGATGGCCTTACAAAAATAATAAGCCTCAAGGGCATATAAGATAACAAAACAAATTCAAAAGTTTAGGTACAATGCCTTCTACATTAATAACAAAATATTCTCGAACCAATCTTTCCCAAATTAGACTACTGTTGGTCTTCCCAAACTCATCAAGGATGTGGTGTATCATTAATTCCTGAAAAATAAAATAGGGTCAAGCTTTATGCCCAGTAGGAATACATGTAACAAAGTATTTAATTATTTCAATAAGCATGTGACATCATTGAGACAAAACACAATAAGGAGTTTACGTACACATGTAATTATTGTCAATCTTGTAAACATCATAACAATTGAACAATCACATTTACATTCCAACATTAATCATCATCACCTCAAAAGGAATTAGCCCATGAGTCCCATGAAAGAGTCCAAGTCAAAACACAAGTTTCCTTTTTGTTTAAAAACCATCCCCACATTTGCTGACTATTATAAGGTAGGAAGTAGGCACCCAAAATCATCCGTTTTCCCACTTTTTTCAACTACAATACAACAGGACCAGTGGACACCCAAAAATATTTTCCCACATTCGTCCGGTGATAAGTCTAGATAAGGCAATTGGGCACCTTTAATTTCCCCCGCGCGGGTACTGACACAACTCACACAACATTAAAATCAACCCTTACTCGGACTCATGTTCAATTCACATTTCATCAAATTTCCATTAAATCATCAAACACTCAACATTGTCAAATATGCAACATCACATAACATACAAAGGAAACCACCACCCAAATCACATTTTTATCTCCACAATAATATTCATATATCTCATTTCTTCGTTATTCATAATATGCTAATACTTTAAAGAAAACCTTCAATCAAAGTACCATTCTCTACCCAAATTCGAAATTAGGGTTTTACTACATTTGGGTTTTTCTCCACTTCTTCACTTACATGTGTTTTCATTACCATAGTATGCATATTTGATAAAAGGAGTTTGGGAAATTTCAATTAAAAGTGAGGGAAAATCTACTTTATGTAATTTAAGGGTTTATTTCAACTCAACATCAACATTTCATCTTAAGCCACAACAATACCGCTATTACTTCTTCAAAACAAGAAATACAAGGTTAAAGGTAGCCCTACCTCAATGATCAAGGAAGATAGCAAAGTTTCTAGGAGAATCCTTCGCAAATTCCAAATTTGAATCGGTAGAAAAGTGATATCTTCTAGTCTTCTTCATTTTTGATAAGTAATCTTGGCCAAATCTTAGTGAAATGGAAGGTATTTTAGAGTGAGAATCTAGGATTTTTCGGAAATGAGGAGAGATGAGGGAAGATAGAAAAGAAAAAGATAAAGAAATGATCTAGAATGTCCTTTTCAAATTACTGATATCACGCAGACCGCTCGAGCGCAACTTTCTACACTCGAGCGTAAGACAAACTCGGAAGGCTCGCTCCAGCAACAAATCCTTCGCTCGAGCGTAAAATGAAAAGTCCCTGAAGTTTTTTAGAGCTATAGTGAAACAACTGGAAGCGAACATTCTCCACTCGAGTGCAACTTATTGCACTCAAGCGACCCATCTGCGAACTCGCGAGATTTTGGGAGCTACAATTCTCTGCTCGAGCATAACTTCCTTTGCTCGAGCGGGTGCCTGGAACAAAATGTCACAACTTTTTGGATTTTTGGATGGATTGAAATGGCTGATTTCGCAGCCTATTTATAGGTCTTGAAGCATCTGATTGAATGGACATGTCCCTTGATCATATCCGATCAGATCTAACTGTTGGATCGACAATCTATGGTGCAGATTATTCTCACACCGAATAGATGCCTTGACTGATCATACTTGATCATGATCCGGTGCCATCTTATTCGTATAATCGGGCACATCTCCAATCGACAGCTATGATCAAACCACTCTAGATCGGACACGCAATCATTCGATCGGTTGGTTGACTCATTGCCAATGGACGCCACATCATTTCCATACGGAGATGATTGTATTCCACGTCACCTATGCCACGTTGGATCCATGTCATTGCTCCAACTTGCCTGTGCTAAGTGCAAAGTGCGCCATCAAACGCCACACAGCCCACTACCCACGCCACGCGTGTGTATGTGCGTGTGCGAGTGGTGCAAAGCACCATCCTTGCGATGTGAGTGCATGCACACTAGCATCCATTCAACAATTCCATATTCAAAGGAATATTCCATGTAACACTTTATTAAGTGCTCCATATTTTCCTCTCTTTCCAATGTGGGACAAAGTCCCCAAGCTTATTTCAAGCTTTCCAAAGAAAAACATTATTTTAAGCTTTCCAAAGAAAAACATGGAAAGTTTTGAAAACACCCAAAAACTAAACTATAAATTTTGAAAATTCCCCAACATTTCTTACATTGAATAACATATCCATCTTATGCAATCTGCATTGCATGTGACAACTATCACTTGTGTACACCAACTCTTCTACTTCCTCTAGTGTATATATGTCCATCGGATATGACAAGGGTACGGGTGTGAGATATGTATCCAATACTCATACCCAATTTAGAAATTTGAATCCTCTAATTTTTTATGATGTTTGAAGAATAAAGTAGTCACATTTGTTAGTAAAAGAAGCAATTCAAAATTCACACACTAAGATTGTGTTTGGATTATGGATTTTCAAGAGTCGGGTTTCCCTACCAAAAGCCATGATCCAAACCCACCTAATGGGAGAGTGTAACGCCCCCAAAATAATTATAATAATCCAACTCCTAACACTAGTACAAAGTGATATAGATACCATAAGAAGTTTTCATTAATCAGAGTTAATATGCAAGTACAAAGTGATATAGATACCATAAGAAGTTTTCATTAATCAGAGTTAATATGCAAAAAGTGACACATGCGATATACATTCATAAATCGTTCATTTTGAATCTACAACATGTGTTACAAGATGTAATAAAGAGTGAAAGCTATACAGATATTCATACGCCCTAAAGGTTTGCATCTTTCCAAGACCGTGCTTGGGTATAAAAATGAGTCATAAGCTCAATACAAATAAAGCCCTAGGCTCAAAAGTAAATATGAAATAAACAGAAATTAAGCCTTCAGCTCCATCGTCCTCCCAAGCTAAGTCCTTGGCAGAGGTATATCACCAGCACTTGAAAATGATTTTTCCCAAGTAGGGTAAGCCAAAGCCCAGTAGAAACAATCTAGCATAGTATATGAATCTTAACAAAGATATAAGTATGATATGCATATACAATGCCCATAATAAAATTATTCGTACATTTACAAGATCATAGTATGCCAAGTTTCATAGCTCAATCCATTTTATCTTAATTCATTTCATGACAATTCATTTCACCCAGTTTCATGAGTGAAGTCCATTGTTATCTAGACAACTCAATTGAGACTACAACTCAGTGGTTCTCCAAGCAATATAATCACATTTGTCATTTTATGAAAATTTTATCCGTGGGAATTCAGCACACATGTATATACCTGTGGTTTTTGGGACTTTCACCCTGGACATACATGCCAACTTAATTCAATGGAGTTTATCCCATTTCTTCTCCCAAAGATAGAGTACATCCATTTTCTCCCCCCAAACACTATACATATACAATGTATTAAAACACAGTCACATTCAATGACAACTGATAAGTGATTAATTTCAATTCACCTAATCCTCGTGCAATTTCTATAACAATCATAGCTATCCTCCACCGATAATCCAAAACAGATATTTCTAAACAGATATACAATCTCCAAAACAGATAAACTATGCAAATTTCCATAGGCAAGAGATAACAAGCATCTATCTCTACCATTTATATGAACATCTAACTAATTTCGCATTTCCATTACCAATTCCATTATTTATACAAAACAATTATTTGAAACATTTTAGAGCAAAACTCCATTCCCTTCTAAATCCAATCCATATGTCAAAATTAACAAATTTAACATAACACATCCTCATATCTACACTTACAACCATTTTCAATACCTTCATTTAAAAATCTCTCTTTTGATTTTAAAACCAAAACTCTAGGTTTGTTTAAAATCCTTCACATCCTAACATTTTTTACACAATCAACCAATATCTAAGTTAAAAATCATAGGAGAGTGTAGAAAGTCCTTACCTCGAAGCTAGAGATCAAGGAGAGAGTGGAGAAACCTCAAACGAACCGAAACCCACTTTTGTTCGGATGAAAAGAGAGCCCACGGTGTGCTCTACCTTTTTAACAAAGGCCAACAAGTAGAGGAATCGCTAGATTTAGATGAAAATCTAGAGAGAATGTAGGTTTTAGAGAGAGAGAGAGTGTCTTAACTTTAGGGTTTTGAGAGAAAAGATATGAAAAAGTGATGTAAAAAGTCACTTTCACAAACTGATATACGCACAGTCTGCTCGAGTGCAAGAAGTGACGCTCGAGCGTCAGACACAATAAGTTGTTCCGTTCAAGCACAGAATGCACACTTCTAGTAGTTCTGCAATTAACAAACCAATGCTCGAGCGCAAGAAAGGCCGCTTGAGTTGAGCCCGCTCGAGTACAGAAAGAACTGCTTGAACATAGAATACACTCTCCCAATAGTTTTGTAGACCTGCAAAATTATTGAGAGTTCACAAAGTCTGCTCAAGTGCAAGAAGTGCCACTCGAGCGGGGAAACAAAATTTTGGGCAACACGAGTTTGGAAACTAAGCAACCGACCTATCCTAAACGCAACCACAACAATCCAATAGCCAAATTTAAGGAGATACAAAGGAAGCAAGATGTGAACAATAATATGAAACCATGAAATCCGAGTCCGGGATGCAACAAGAGTCGGGTCAAAACCAAAATAGCTATAGAGATAAAGTTCATATATATATTTTTTCTCTCTAAATCCCATTTAAGTCTTAAGTATATTTCTAAATAATTAACATCTTATTTAAGAATAATGTACAATACGGAATATATATATATATGTTTAAAATGTGTCTCATACCTATACCTAACTTTTGAATGCATATTCTCGTATCCTAAGATTTAAGTTTGGAAAGATCTAATGCCTAGATATGACCTTGCACCCAATAACATAGCCCAACACATCACACCCCACATTGAGAAGGTTTTGATGATAAAAAATAAGACTAAGCTTGTATGCTTGTGTTGGTTTCTCACCAACATTATGCTCGGTTTCTTTTCTTGTCCTTTTTTCTTTCTCTTCCTCGTTGATGTTATCTCATATGTAATGTATGTTTTCTTCATCAATAAAGGATTTTCTTTGCTGATAAAAAAAAAAAAAAAGACTAAGCAACTCATGAAAAAGCTATGTTGAGTGTCCCATTAATTAAAAGGGTTAGGCTTCTCTCATGTTCACATCTCAACATGAAAGGACTTGAGGGTCCTGTAAAGTCTACCATGAGTCCCGTTTCGATAATTTGAATAGTTCATTTTGGGTGCCTTCAATATATATTATCCACGAAATTAGAACAATCCAATAACCGTAACCCTTTCATTTTATTGTGTTTATCCCTTTCATTTGTTGTCCATTTTTTTGAAGACAAATATAAAATGAAAAGATTATAATTATTTGATCGAGCTAATTTTTTCCACAGATGATATACATTAAAAGCCCTACAAAATGAAAGGTTTGGATCATCAAAACAAGGCTTGTGGTGGGCTAGATGGGCTTCTCAAATTCTCTCATGTTAAGAAGTGAATATAAGATAAACCCAACCCTAATTAAAAAGTTAGGTTTAAGCTTAGTTTAAGGCTAAATCATGTAAAAAGAAACTCAGAATGGAGGATTGTGCAGTTCTTTTAGTATCATGACGATGGGCCTAAGAAAAACAGTTTGAAAGAATATTTGTTATAAAAAATAGAGTGATGACGAATGAACAATAAATAACATTTAAAATATGTCGGAACTTGTAATCACTTAATATGGAGGTTGGTCGTAACTTGAGATTCCAGCAAAATCTTGTAGTTTTTGTAAAACATGTTTCAAGGGAAAACATATCCTAGTGGGAAAGCTTAATTTATGAGTCCCACAACTTTCTTGCCCAAAAAAAAATGGAAAAAAGTTACAGGAAACTTGATTTTCCTGTACTTTGCTTTCTCTTTCTAACTAAATGGAGCCCTCACAATTAGATGATTAAACCAAAAATGTTCCATGGTTAGTGCATCACTTTACATTGAATTCAGTAGTGCTATATACACTAACAGACTCAAAAGGTACTTTAGAAATTAAAAAAGAAAAACTCTTATTACTTCTAAAACTTCCATTTCAAGTTGTTCACAAAATTCATTTGTGAAATATGTCAATTAGAACAACAATTCTCCTATCAAATTGTATAATTGTATTCTTGCCCTATCTATTTGTTGTTTCCTAAAATAGTAACATTCGTCTAGGTGGAAGTGTGGTTTCAACATGAGAGATGACATTGTTTCGCCAATGGTTATATAGAAATAGCATCATGTATCGCACACACCATAATGGTATAGGACCAATAGGTAAAAAATGGGTTTGTGCCGCACATATTGAACGATCTACTCTACACATGTGGGCTTATAGGGCTAGAGCAAAAAATTTCCCATACAATGAAGGCTAGAACCATATTAAAAAATACTTTCTATTCAACAAAAAACTCAATGCGCAATAGTAAATAAAAACTCACTTGTCCTTGTACAAATTGAAAACCCCATTGGCATGAATGAAGTCATAAGACCTTGGGTATGTGGAGAAAGCTTCACACTTGAACCCAAAAGATTATACATGAATATATAATTTTTGTAGTGTTGAATACAAAGAAAGGAAATGAATGGAGTAATGAAAGATGGACTTAGGCCAAACAAATAAATTTTGTCTAACTAGCAGTGAGCTTTTTACGTTAACAAAAGGTAAACAAATCAAAATCTTTCCAACCCAAGTCATTAATAAATAGTTTGCTATTCCCATAACAAATTTTCTAGAAGACTGCAAAGGTTAGAAGTGTGACAATGGGACCTCTCTTCTTGCATACACACAATGGTTTACATAAACTACTAGGTTATTTACATATCATATAAAATCACTTTTTTGGGTTGGGTTGGTTGCATAGTTCTAAATCGCAGTATTGGATAACGTAACAGTATCGATTGCGGAGTATCGGTACCGGTAGTATCGATCGGTACGTATCAGGTATCGGGCATTGCGACTGTGAAATTTCAAAAATCATTAGCAATCCTTCTAAAACTCAATTTTATGCAATTTTTTTTTTGACTCTTTTAGCCTTAATTTATCACATTTTAATCAAAATTTTGATATGTAAAGGCACTTTTGACTCATTTTCAACTAAATGATATGTATTTATTTTAGTCTCAAGCTTTTATTTGATATTAATGCAATACTAACCTCCACCTCTCATCATAATGTTAGATAATTTTTCAAACAAAATGATTAAATGGGAAAAATATGATTCATAATTCGGTGCACATAATGTTGGACTCTACAAAGAAACTAATCAACACATGGGAGACTAAAATAGAAAAACAAAGTGGGACAGCAAATATAAAGGTTGATGGGGGATTTGCAGAGCTTTGCTTCAATATATATAAATGCTCCTAATATATATATATATATATATATAAATATTTAAACAATCATAAATACATATTAAAATATATCCCATTCCCATCCCATACCATAATATAAATAAAAAAATAACCATAGAACAAACAGGGAAAAAAAAAAATTATAAACCGAACACAACAACTTAACAAGCAAAAGCATCACTCATTCAGCCAAAAGAAAAAACAGAGCATGACAAATACAAACAGAGCGTGAGAGAAGTTCTCAGAGAACAAACCTTCAATTGCAAACAGACTTAATCAATGTAAATTCACCCTACAGAGTCTTGTAGTTACAAATAGAACTTCTCTGACAAACCTTTGCTCAATAGGTGATCATATAAATTCACTTTTGATTATACAAACCTTTGTAATTGAGTCTATAGGTGATCATATAAATTCACCCACAGAACAAACCTTTTCTCAGAGAAGTTCTCCAAAGTCCATACAAACAGTCTCAAAACATAGCAGTGTAGCTCTCAAAGAACAAACCTTCAACGAAGAAGTTTGAAATCGGTGAGAGAACAAACCTTTGCTCAATTATTTTTGCAGGTGCTTCGCTCCATTTTCAGTCGTACTGGACTGTATCGGAACTGTATCGCTCACGTATCAGATTCAGGCCGATACGTAACGTGAATCGGCCGCTTCGGACGCGAAATTCATTCTCACCGGTATACCGATGAGTATCCGACTTGGGACTCCAATTTTTCGATACGAACCGGCCGGTACGGCATGTACCGGTCGATATTTAGAACCTTGGTTGGTTAAAAAACATGTAAAATAGAGTCATATCAGTAAGCTTGGCAGGATAAGCATTGATTAATTAAGAAAAGTCTCGATACGAGTTTATTCCATTTCTTATCCAACATAGGCTGAAAGAAACAAATCTAACATCTGTCTTTCTTTAAGTAAAATAAAATTGACAATTCAACAGAGACTCACAAAGGAGGTAGAAGGAGTGCAGTAAAAGGTACAGAAACTACAAGCACAGGTAAAAGATACACAGGCTACCACCTACTACTACTGATAATGTAACATATACACTAATATCTCGAAATAGTATTATGATCAACAATCGTACAAAGAAAAAGTTTAAATAATTTTACTTATAAATAAATCATATGAAGACAACCTGCACTTGAACATTGAAAGCATACATAGGTTGACAAAATTCTTTAACTACAGATACATTTCATAAGAATGGTCATCATCTTATTCAAATCTATTCATTGCAACTTATTCTTTTTAAATAAATTCTAAATTGGCTAATCTTTTAATTGCAACTTGCTGATTTTAAATTCTAAAACGGTTTTCAACCATGCAATAATTTCTTAATATGAATTTCAAAATACTAACATTAGTAATTTGCTGTACATATAAGAATTCCGAAGTATTACTACACAAAATTACTGTCAAATCCTTGCACAAATTTGCATATGAACTTTAACCACACTCCTTAACATGCAAAGCATAGTGATCCATAATCTAACACATAAATGACCCTTCACTAGATTGACAATGAAAAAAAAAAAATTTCATGGTTTGATACATAAATCATCTTATTTGGCCATTTCTCTTTACGGCCATATCAAGTTTAATTTTGCAAGAAACATTTATGATTTGGTCCTTTGAATTCAAGAAATGTACATGAAAACTGTTTTTTTAGAATTTTCAAAAAGATAGCATAATAACACCAAGCAGAAGATGTTGTAACAATAATATAGGTAAGGTTAAAAAGTCATACCAGCCATGGTAGATGCCAATCAATCCTCGCTCATATACGATCCCCAAGGTATTTTTCTCTGCTATAGTGGGCACAACATTCATAGCCCACAATTTGGGAGACTCAAGTGCTGTAGTAAAACCTCCCAAGCCAGCATTCATATCCATAATGTTGCGATACTGTCCTGTATCAATAATTTTGATAATTCTTTTATAAGTGTTTACATGCTTCTTACATATTTTTATTGTCCTCTAGGTATGTTTCAGCAATAATGCTTAAAGATCACATTTAAGGAAAGTAAAACATGACAATTTTAATGAAAGTGTGATTAAAAAAATCAAATTAATATTTTAATCACACCTAATTTAATTGAGTGTGACAGTATTTATTTTTTATGTCACTTTTCAATTAAATGTGATTATGTCCTTTTTTTAAATCACACCTCTAATTAATGTGTGATTATAAATATTTTTTTAATTTTAATTTTATATCTAATATTCCCATTTTATATCACACCTGTTTGTCTCTCGTTGTGACTCTCTCTCTCTCTCTGTCCTCATTCCACGCCATCTCTTTCGCTTTTGTCTTCATCGTCATCAGGTACAGGAGCATCATTGCCATCGCCCATGAGCAACACTTTTGATCCACCGTTGGAGCATTACCCCAGGTATGTCCTCTCTATTTCGCCTTCTTTCTATCTCTTCTTCCATTCGCATTCCTTCACATAAACCCAACCCCAAATAGACCTACCCATCGCCATTGACGAATGATTGTGATTTGGATTTGGATTTTGATTTTGATGATAATGATGATATTGATTCAATTTGTTCATTTCCATGTTATTTTTCTTTAATTTAATTTATATGTAAATTATATATTGGAATTTATGGTTTTTATAAGCTTATTTTGGGCCAACTTTGAGCCCAAATTTGAGTGGGGTCCACACGTCTTTTGGGATGGGTCTAAAGAGGTGATGTGTTCCTTACCGCATGATAAGTCACACTGTGAAGACGGTTCGCCAAAACCATTTATGAGTGAATGGGAAGTTGATGTTGTTTTTGGGTTCGTGGAATGGACAATTAAAGAATTAAATGTGGGTTTCCTTGTAAGGCTTGTCCCACATTAGAAACTTAAGAGAACTTATGTGTGTATATAAGTTCTAGGTAGCAACACTTGGCTTGGGCCCCAAGGGGCACCCCAAGTTTGTAGAAGGGAAGAGTTATGACAAAGTGAACCTTGGCTCACACCACCACACGCGCGCGCATGCTGTCCGTCCGTCCGACCAGCCATGCTGGACGCAAGTTAGGTTGGTTCTAACATTAATTTTTTTTGCGGGAAAATTAATTTTTCTCAATGAAATTAATTCAAATTTGAATTCAATTTCTGTCCTAAATTCTTTCATTCTTCGGTCGAAAAAGATCAAATAGATTTTGTTTTTTTCCAGGACACATTCAAACTGCCCAGCAGTTTTTGAACAGATATGAAACTACTGCAGTTATCTGTTCGAAATTTGAATTGTATTTGTTTCACCTATTCATTCAAAAACCTACCTGCTCAATTTGATTTTCAGACCTGTTCGGGTCTATATATACCAGGCCATTTCCAACAGTCAAGTCATTCCGAAAATCATTTTCTTGCCTTCCTTTTGCTCTCTTGCATAGATATATTCTTCATATTATTTTAGAAAAAAATTTAGAGAGTAAAGAACACAGGTTTTTGTTTGTCGTACAAACTGTTTGGAGTGCTATTACAACTTGTGAAGATCATTGTATCTTTGGAGATAGACGCCATTAGTTCGTAAGCATCGTAGCGGGGCGAATCTATTTTAAGGACAGTGTGTCACACATTCGACTTGATCTTTTTGTACTTTTACATTTCGGTAAAATAAATTCAATAAGTAATTTATTTTTTATTTGTTTAATTTGTTTCAAGTTATTTATTTCACACAGAATATGTTCCAATAATCTTAAGACATATTCAAATTATTCTGTTTAAAGAGAATTTTTCGTTTGTTTCCTTTTTTCTTTTCTTGTTCTTACAAAAATGGTTTTTTGTGGTTTTACAAAATAATATTTTTGTTGGAAAAGCAAATAGTAGTAATATACTGTCTGACAAATAGTAGTAATATACTGTTTATTCTCTTTGACAACTAGTAGTAATATACTGGTGTCATTAACAATTCAGAATATTTATTTGTGAAGTTGGTCAGAAATTAATTTTTGATTTTCAGAAATAATTTTTGAGTTTTCATTAATTAAAATTATATTTCAGTATTTTAATTTTTGAAGTGTTACAGAAATTTAATTTTCTATGTGAAATCAATTTGTTTAAATAAAATTTTATTTTATTTTCAAATTAATTAGAAATAAAAGTTACAATTCTTGTTTCTTTTATTTTTACAAAACTTAATTCTGTGGTTTTGGTTTAAATTTTCTGTGTAGTACAAAATTCTAATTATAATTTTATTTTATAATTTAGAATTCATGGCTACTGAAACTAATGCTCAAACAAGTACTGATATGGTGGCTGCAACTGCGCCAACTCCTCCTCCTGTTGTGACTGTACCAGTCAATCACGGTGAAATGCCAGAAAAGTTCTTAGGAACTGATTTTAAAAGATGGCAGCAAAAAATGCTGTTCTATCTTACTACTCTAAACCTGGCTCGTTTTCTCCGTAAAAATGCTCCCACTTTGAAAGAGGATGAATCCAATCGGCAAGTGGTTGTTGCGGTCGATGCCTTAAAACATGCTAATATCCTTTGCCAGAACTACATCTTCAATGGACTTGACAACACATTATACAATGTCTACAGTCCTATCAAGATGACAAAGGAACTTTGGGAGTCTCTGGAGAAAAAGTACAAAACAGAAGATGCTGGCTTAAAGAAATTTGTGGTTAGCAAATTCTTGGATTTTGTGATGGTTGATTCAAACACTGTTATCAACCACGTTTAAGATCTCCAACTCATTCTGCATGACATTTATGCAGAAGGCATGTCTCTTAGTGAATTCTTTCAAGTTGTTGCCTTAATTGAAAAATTACCACAAGGTTGGAAGGAATTCAAGAACTACGTCAAACACAAGCGCAAAGAAATGACTTTGGAGGAATTGATTGTGCGTTTGAGGATTGAGGAGGAAAACCGCAATTCTGACAAGTGGGTTGGTAAGCATCTCATGGAGTCCAAGGCAAATGTGGTAGAATATGCTCCAAAAGTAAAGAAACAGAAGTATTTTGGAGAAAGCTCTGCATAAGGCTGCAAAGAAGGGGAAACTAAAAAGTACAAGTTCAATGGCAAATATTACATTTGTGACAAAGAGGGATATCGGGTCAAAGATTTCCGTAGTAAGCGCAAAGGCAAAGGAAGATCAAGCAAGAAGCCTGCTTAAGCTAATATGACCGAAGTGGACAAAATTTCCAATGGTGTAGATGACATAAATCTTTATGCAGTTGTTTTTGAGGCAAACCTTATTGGAAATCCTAAAGAATGGTGGGTGGACACTGGTGTTACTCGCCACATCTGTGCCAACAAAAGATGTTCACATCTTATTCTAAAGTGGACAACGGTGAACAACTTTTTATGGGCAACTTCCCAACTTCCAAAGTTGAAGGACAAGGATAGATTATTCTGAAGATGACATCTGGAAATGAACTCACTCTCAATAATGTGCTGCATGTACTAGACATTCGTAAAAACCTTGTTTCTGGATCTTTGTTGAGTAAAAATGGGTTTAGGCTAGTTTTTGAAAGTGACAAGTTTGTACTTACCAAAAACGGGATGTATGTAGGAAAATGTTACATGTCTGATGGCCTTTCCAAAATGAATGTAATGACTGTTGTACCCTCTGTTATTAATAAAAATACATCTTCTTCTTACTTGCTTGAGTCTTCAAATTTGTGACATAGCAGACTAGGACATGTTAATTATAGATCTTTGCGTAGATTAATTAATATAGAATGTTTACCTAAATTTGACATTGATTCAAATCATAAATGTGAAATTTGTGTTGAGGTAAAATTATCCAAAACTCTTTTTCGTTCAATTGAACGAAGCGCGGAGCCACTTGAATTAATTCATAGTGACATTTGTGATTTTAAATCAATTCAAACTAGAGGTGGGAAAAATATTTTATCACTTTCATAGATGACTATACTAGATATAGTTATGTTTATTTAATTCGAACCAATGACGAAGCTTTGGAAACTTTCAATCAATACAAGAATGAAGTTGAAAATCAACTTGGTAAGAAAATTAAGAAACTTAGAAGTGATAAAGGTGGTGAATATGAATCACCTTTTGGTGAATTTTGTAAAGAACATGGAATAATTCATCAAACCACCGCTCCTTACTCACCTCAGCAAAATGAAATTACTGAAAGAAAAAATAGGATTTTAAAAGAAATGATGAATGTCATGTTAATAAGTTTTGGATTATCTTAGAACTTGTGGGGGGAAGCAATAGTTTCAACTAATTATATATTTAATAAAGTACCCCGAAAGAAAGTGAATCAAACACCTTATGAAATGTGACATGGAAGCGTATCATCCTAAAAATACTTAAAAGTGTGGGGGTGTTTAGCTAAAGTGACTATTCCTAGTCCTAAAAAGACTAAGATAGGTCCTAAAACAGTTGATTGCATTTTCATTGGTTATGCCAAGAATAATATTGCATATTGATTTTTGATTCATAAGTCAAAACATTCCGAAATGCATGTAAATACTATCATTGAATCTTGGAATGCATTGTTCTTTGAACATATATTTCCAAACAAGACGAGACAAGAGACTAATACTAATAAAAGATCTTATAATGCTATTACTAGTCATGATCAAGAACAAGAGCAAGAGATAGATCAAAATAAGGAAAAGGAACCTAGGCGTAGTAAACGTGCTAGAACCTCAAAATCTTTTGGTCTAGATTTTCTAACATTTTTGTTAGAAAATGAGCGTCTAACTTTTAAAGAAACTATGTCCAGTCCTGAGGCTCCTTTATAGAAAGAAACTGTAAACAGTGAAGTTGAATCCATCATGCAAAATCACACTTGGGAATTAGTAGATTTACCACCAGGGTGTAAACCTCTTGGATATAAGTGGATTTTCAAAAGAAAAATAAAAACGGATGGATCAATTGACAATACAAGGCAAGACTTGTGGTAAAAGGATTTAGACAAAAAGAAGGTCTTGATTACTATGACACATACTCACCGGTTACTAAAATAACATCCATTAGAATGCTAATTGCTATTGCATGGTTGTAGAAGCTAGAAATTCATCAAATGGATGTGAAAATCGCTTTCTTAAATGGTGAGTTAGATGAAAAAATTTACATGGAACAACCAGAAGGATTTTCTGTTTCAGGAAAAGAAAAGAAAGTGTGTAAATTGGTTAAATCATTATATGGTTTAAAACAAGCGCCAAAGCAATGACACGAGAAATTTGACAAAGTAATGATGTCAAATGGATTCAAAATTAATGAATGTAACAAATGTGTTCATATTAAAAACACAAACAAAGGCTATGTTACAGTATGTCTTTATGTGGATGATATGCTCATCATAAGTAGTAATAATGACATGATTAAAACTACCAAGAAAATGTTGAATAAATATTTTGACATAAAGGACATGAGGATTGCTGATGTAATACTTGGTATGAAAATTACCAAAACATCAGAAGGTTATGCTTTGTCACAATCACATTACATTGAGAAAATACTTGACAAATTTAGCAAAGATGATGATCATTTTGCTAGAACACCCGTGGATGTCAATTTGTTTCTTTCTAAGAATGTATAAGAAAGTATTTCTCAATTAGAGTATGCCCAAATTATTGGAAGCTTAATATACTTGATGAACTGCACTTGCCCATATATAGCCTATGCAGTAAGTAAATTAAGTAGATATACGAGTAATCCAGCAGTAGAACATTGGAAAGCTATTTTAAGGATTCTTAGATACCTCCGATTTACTTATAACACAGCAGTACTTGAAGGATATTGTGATGGAAATTGGATATCGGATGCTAGAGACCCAAAATCCACCAGTGGATATGTTTTTACACTTAGTGGTGCGTCTGTATCTTGGAAATCTTCCAAACAGACTTGCATTACTAGGTTTAGTATGGAATTAGAATTCATAGCGTTAGATAAAGCTGTGGAAGAAGTAGAATGGCTTCATCACTTCCTTGAAGATATTCCAATGTGGCCAAAATCGGTGCCAGCTATATGCATACATTGCGATAGTCAATCAGTAATAGGTAGAGCACAGAGTCATATATATAACGGTAAGTCACGACACATTTGTCGTCGACATAATACCGTGAGACAACTACTCTCTAATGGAATTATTTCCATTGAATATGTGAAATCTAAAGACAACATAGCGGATCCACTAACCAAAGGGTTAACAAGAGAGTTAATTGAGAATTCATTGAGGGGAATGAGACTTAAGCCTATTAAATAAGAGTTACCACAACGACAACCCAACCTAGTTGACTGGAGATCCCAAGATCTAGGTTCAAAGGGACAACCGAGTTGTGTATGACTCATAAGGATCATTGGGGAGTCAAACTCCTACCTATTTCTATGATGAAATAGTGATGTTTGCAGCGTTTTAGGTTAAGTAATACTTTTAATGATTCTTATATTTAGGTATACCTAGTGGAGTATGGCAGGATATTCTTCATAAGAATCACTTATATAAGTGTGAACCGGGCCAGTTCTATGAGAATTGTGAAGGGCTACAATTCTCTAGAGCACTCATGAAAGACCAAGTTGTTCAGGGCCAAAATGAACATAACAGGGAGAACTAAACTGTGTCTGGTAATATGCTGTGTGAGTTCTATTGTCTTGGTTTATACAAACAGCTGAACAGTTCAAGACATCATGTTCACTGATTAGCTAGTAAATCCGATAGTGCCTCACAAGGGAAGATTCAAAGCCAAAAGCTACCTATCCTTTGCAGAATATTTCCAATATCTATACTCTCTGTAGTTAGATCATGTTGTTACATTTTTTCTCTGTCAAATTCCGTTCATGTGGGAGATTATTGGCATTTGTAGTTTTTATAGGCTTATTTTGGGCCAACTTTGGGCCTAAATTTGAGTGGGGTCCAGACGTCTTTTGGGGTGGGTCCAAAGATGTGATATATTCCTTACCACACGGTAAGTCACACGGTGAAGATGGTTTGTCAAAACCATTTATGAGTGAATGGGAAGTTGATGTCGATTTCGAGTTCGTGAAATGGACAATTAAAGAATTAAATGTGAGTTTCCTTATAAGGCTTATCCCACAGTGGAAACTTAAGAGAACTTATGTGTGTATATAAGTTTTATGTGGCAACACTTGGGTTGGGCCCCAAGGGGCACCTCAAGTTTGTAGAAGGGAGGAGTTATAGACAAGGTGAACCTTGGCTCAAACCATCACACATGCGCGTGCCCGCTGTTCATGTGACCGACCGACAGTGCTAGGTATGGGTGTGGGTTATGGGTCGGGTCGGTTTTAACATTAATTTTTTGGACAAAATTTATTTTAATTTTTTTCAAAAATAATTGCGAGAAAATTAATTTTTCTGAATGAAATTAATTCAAATTTGAATTCAATTTCTATCCTAAATTCTTTCCTTCTTCGGTCCAAAAAGACCAAACAGATTCGATTTTTTTTTCACGGCAAATTCAAACTGCCCAACAATTTCAGAATAGATATGAAACCGCTACAATTATCTGTTCAAAATTTGAATTGTATCTGCTGCACCTGTTCATTCAAAAACCTAACTATTCGATTTGATTTTTAGACCTGTTTGGGTCTATATATACCAAACCATTTTCAGCAGTCAAGTCATTCCGAAAATCAGCTTCTTGCCTTCCTTTTGTTCTCTTGCATAAATATATTCTTCATATTATTTTAGGAAAAAATTCAGAGAGTAAAGAACACAAGTTTTTGTTCGCTGTACAAATTATTTGGAGTGCTACTACAATTTGTGAAGATCATTGTATCATGGGAGATAGACGCCATTAGTCTGTAAGCATCGTAACGGGGTGAATCTGTCTTAAGGACAGAGTATCACACACTCGACTTGATCTTTTTGTATTTTTACATTTCGGTAAAATACATTCGATAAATAATTTATTTTTTATTTGTTTGATTTGTTTCAAGTTATTTATTTACACAGAAGATTCTTCCAACATTTTGCACGCCACCTATTTGCTAATATGCCTCTGAAAATATAAAATATTAAATCTGTGTGTCTTTTGCATTCTAATTAAAGAATAGGTTTTGCAGTTGCCTTGGATTGGATTAGAGCGGTGAAGCTTCTCATCTATGGCTGGTGGTGTGGCTGGGCTCAAAACAAAGCTTGCAGATATCAGTTAGAAGCGGTGGCCGAAGTCGTTACCTTAACCGCAAGGTATGTAATTTCTCTCTTTCAATTCGTATAATCTGTTACTTTGCATTTTGGTTGAGCTTTTTTATTGTTTCTTTGTTCTTTTGCGGTTTCTCTCTTCCTATCTTTATTTGTTGTGATTTGTAACTTCCTGTGACTCTCTATTTTTTATTTATTTTTTTATTTTTTGTGATTTGCAGATGAGCTGCGAATCCAGAGAAACTGGTATGTCAACTCTTGCCTTTACGATTCTTTGACTTCTACTGACATGCTCGTATCAGATTTGTATGTTTTGCATACTTGTTAATGCATGGAGAAATTATGCATACCAATTGTTTGACAATACGCCTGACTAAAAAAAAAAAAAAAACTTAAGTAAAAGGGAGTTTTCATTTACTAGAGGAACTGACTTTAATTAAATAACTTCTTATTAATCTATTGAGTGGTTTATATTGTTTCTTATCTTATATATTATATACAATATGGACCCAAGTTGTGATTTTACTCACTTGGTCATACCAAACATTAGGAATTTATTAATGCTAAAAAATTCTTGGTGTCTTAGGTTATCATCATAGGACTGTCTCAAGGATCAAATATATTATGCTATAATAAGTTGTTGAACAATAACATGTTCAAAAACCAGTATTGCAAACAGGGTATTAACGATCATCATAGCTTTTAAGTTGTCTTCTAGATAAATAGCCCTTTAGTTGCAATTGTCATGCCGCAATAGGACCGAATGGCTAACCAATCCATTATCCCCATGTAATAGAGCTTTAAAGCAGTCGTACATGTTTGGTATATATACAGCTAGCTCTTTCCTTCACTGTTGGTACGAACTGGAGCAACCAAAATTATGGTATATTAGGATTTTTATTTTATTTTATTTTATTTTATTTATTTATTTATTTTGTTGTTGTTGTTGCTATTTTCCTACCCTTGACAATTCTTGGGATTGAGGTATGGTGCCTAGTATGTGTTTGGTATTTTGTGTGATTGAAAAGATCATGTATGTTGCTTGTCGTTTATTGCTTGAGGCTAATCCAATTATTACTAATGTGCCGGTTTTGAATATGTTTATCTGAATTCTCAGGATGATTAATGGCGGCATGCTTAACACATGCAAGTTGGATAGGAAATGGTGTTTCTAGTGGCGGATGGGTTAGTAATGCGTAAGAACCTGCCCTTGGGAGGGGACCTCTCCTACTATGGTTTGTTACTTCATGTTTTTGAGTAAAACTAATGCCATAATTGTTAGTAATATACATTTGTATATCCCATTTCTCACATGAGTTGCTGATCTCTAACATGCTCTTGGGTGTTCACAGCCATTTGCTTTTGCTGTATTCATGGATCAGCTATTGCTTGCAATGCAAGCACTGAATGTATGAACATCTTGCTCACATTTTTGTTTGTTGGTTGGAAATGTGTACATAGTGATTTCTTACTTTGTAAAGCCATGGTTATTTAGTGCCCCATTATCAACAGTAGAAAATGTGTGATGGTTCTTGGGGAATTGAATCATTTGAAAAGTTATTATAAATTAAAGTTGCCCTCCACTGGGATTATATATCATGAAGTCTTCTTATCTAAGAAGTACAGACACAGACATAGACACGGGACATGGTTATTGCAAAAATAATGGGGACACAAACATAGCAAGAATACGACAATAATATATATATATATATATATATTTATTTGCTAAGTAGATTAATATTACATCTATAAACAATCAAAATTAACAAAAACTCAAACTAATTTGATATAACACACACAAAAAAAAAAAAAAAAAAAAATCTTAATTGTGAGAAAAGGATGAAGACCTAAGGAAAATACAAATTGAAGCCTTGAAGGGCTCCGAATAGACTTGCTTGAATGAAAATAGTTATTACATGTTGGTGATATCCTATTTATAGCCAGTATTGCATATTTTGTGTTCAAAATTTTCTCTGAAAAAAATCTTCACAATTTTGCGTTCCTACATTATTTCTGCCAGCAATAATTTGACCCCTACCCGCATAGCGAGTGGGGGTTCAACTAGTGATTGATAAAATAATGAAAGTAATTTAAAGATTAAACTGGAGCATCATAAAACTTCGAAAGAAGCTTGGGGCATATTAAAACTGTCAGAAATTGACCAGTTCTTTACACACACAGATGTAACATAATATGTAATTGAGTACATTGGAAGCTATTTGCACCCACCATATGGTAGGATATCTTGAAACCAAAGAGTGAGTAGCTTTCATAAAATCTTAGAGATGATTTGGGTGGATTTCAGCATTAACATACTTATATATATATATATATATATTGCGCTTATTATTCTTTCATTATTAATGGAATATAATTGTGCATGCTCAGGTTTTCCTTGGAAGGTCAACAGAAGATTTTGATGTTGACATAGACTTAGGAAGAGAATAGTATGCTTATAAAATCTCTGGATAACAGGTATGGTTTTCTTTGACCACCTTTGAGCACACTTCATAAATGCATGTTGGCACTAAGAAAAATCATTTAAGGCTATGATATTTCTAGTAACTTGAAGCTGGAAAAATTAAAGTTCCCAGTTGTAGCTTTGAGCTCTGTTTAGTCTAACATTTATCCTGAAAGCAAGGGTCCTACCCTTTGATAAAATAGATTTGTAAAAACAGGAGTCCTTACTAAGACTAGAACAGTCTCTACAAATAGGAAGTTTATTCATATGCTTCTAACGGTCTTTGAATTAATTTGTGATTTCATTTTTGAGGTTAGAAACTGTTTGGAGAGATGCAAAATATGGTCAAAGAATTCAAGAACTTTTTGTTTCAAGTTTTTTCATTTTTTAATATATGTAATCATAGTAAAAACTTTTTATTAATTCATTTGTATATACTTTTGAACATTCAACTTTCATTTATGAAATATATGATGTTATTCCATTCAATATGTGATTGTTATTCAAAGGATAGTATATAGTGTGTATTACATTCTTCAAATGCGCGTACAAAAATAATATTAATTAGTCTTCAAATATGTCGAACCCTTTTTTTGTTACTCACATTAACTGTGATAAGAAATGCATATAATGTATGATCTAATCTCATTATTAATCACAGGTTTTATTATAGATTAATCACACTTAAAATCTGTGATCTAAATGTTTATTATCATTGGTTTTATTAGTTATTAATCACACTTAAAAGATGTGATTTAAATATTTATTATTACACGTAGAACGTGTGATGAAATCATTTTTTAATGACACTTAAAACGTGTGATTAAAAATGTCCCTTTTAATCACTCCAAAAGATCACACTTTGACAAAACATAAAAAGTGTGATCTATTTATAATTTTGTAGTAGTGAGAGACTCTAGAAACTGAACCATTGGCAATTTTAGGATGGAGAGCATAAAGCCTATTTGGAAATGGCTGGAGCCCCCTTCCAGAAACTTCATCCTTGTTATCATTGGGATATGGTGTAATGCATGCCTCCGTTTTCTTGTACCTAGTAAACATTATGAAAAAGAAAAAAGAAAAAGTAGAATGCAAATGCAATTCCGTCGGAAGAGGCATATGCAAATAACATACAATAGGGGCAAGGTTAAGGTAAAAAATTTTTAAATATATAATAAGGTAAAAAAAAAAAAAAAAAAAAAAAAAAAAATTAGAATGCATGTAAGGTTATTCAATTTCCGAACAACATATGCAAATAAAATACACATGACAAGGTTGAATTAAAGAATTGCTAAATGTATGATAGGGTTGATAGGCCTACCTTGAAGTTGATTAAATTCAGTTACAATCTGAACGACATAACAATATATTTACAGTTCATAGATAAGGGGCTTAAAATATTACTAAAATAAAGTACTCTTCAATTAGTTTCAGTGCTAGAATGATAAATTTGGACCTCAAGACCCCAAATCATTCAAATTTCCAAAAATGACGATACAATCAACATAGAATTTCTTGGGGACCCCAAAACAAAGGACAAAACATAGTAAAAGGATGACAAGGAAGGAAAGACATTGGTGACAATTATTTTCTTTACTATTTTCTTCTTTTTTGATTTTTTTCCTTTCCTGATCCTAATTATGTTCAACATTCTTAAAGAATAACCAGTACATGGAACTTTTCTCAACCCCATCCTAACTTGTCTCGTATGACAAGACTCAGGAAAGAAATATGCTTCTTTCTCACTATATTCCCAAAAATCAAAGAGATATCCATAATGCCAATTATAGTTATTGTTACCTAAACTTATCATTTATAACACGATTAAATTGCCAGAAATAACTATTAGAGGCATAAAAATTCCGACCTTACCAAACATCTATATCTACATTCAAAAATAAAACCACGTTCATGAGCGAAGCATGAAGAATGATTAAGAAGTTTCCCTAATGACCACTGCAGGCATTCCAAATAAATAAACTCAGGAAGAATTCTGGATGGCATATTCTTCAACTTTTATTGCTCTCTAGAAAGGAATTGAACATAGCAACTGCTGATATAGTACAATACACAAACGAATGCCACAAAAACCTTAATAAAGCATCAGGCCAACAAATAAACAAACAATCAAGCAAGCAATTGATATTTAGACTAGATTAAATGAACAAAATTCTGTAGCACTCCATAATTCATCAAAATCCCCCACATGAGCTATAAATCTAGCTTGTCACACTATTTCAATGATTTGATATAGACGTTTTATTCTAGATTCAATCATAAGCACTATAAATCATCTTTCCATACAATGTTAGAACTTCTCCTCTTCAATTATCCTATCCAAAAAAATCCATAAGAATTTGTTCTAAAAAAAATCTCAAGGATATAATAGATAATCAAACAGAGTAATTTGTATTGTTAATTAGCTAGAGTAAAATATCTATTTATATTTTTCTAGTATGCATAGCATCACTGGTAATAGACCTTGAATATCAATCGCAGCACCATACTAGACATCATATGCATCAGCTGCTTTGCAAAATGTAGCTTGAGAATTGTCTCGTGTGCGATGACATGACTCGGCATTTACTCTCTTCTGCCATATAGCAATCTCACCTTTCTCAGACTTCTTCTCCCAGCAAAGAAGTTTAGCAATCGCCTCATGTAGCACTCTGTATTTTTTGTTATAATGGAATTATATTTGAATCTTTGAATATCTTGATTGGGAACCTTCTTAGTCGATATTTGAGCTTTGTTTGAGGTGTTATCATAGTGGGTGGGTGAGATTGAATCAAAAACTCTAAATTTGAATAGTTGTTATTGAGTAGTCTTCACTCTTTTATCATTTTCTCTTTCCACACTTTGAATCATGATGTGAGGCTACAATCATCGGAAATCTTACTTCCGGGACTTCAATTTGGACACAAGAATGACCCTAAATGGAGTCTGAATGAGAGAGTTATTTCTGTTTGAAATTTATGAATTTGTGTTGTGAGTATAGTGCTCTCGAGCGCAACTTTCAATGCTTAAGCGTACTGCGCAGAATCAAGTCTTTAAAAGTCACTTTTTGGATCAAATCTCTTCATTTTTCAATCCTTTTTCTCTCTCCTTCTGCCATTTTTAATTTCTCAATCTTTTTAGGCTTCATTTCATCTATTTCTATACATCTTTGACTCTTAGTCCCATATACCAAAACGTAGAGCATGACAAGGGCTTCTATTTAATCTCAACAGATTGTCGTTTCGTCACCGGTGTTTTTTTCGACTTGTTTCCTTCTTGTTTCAAGAGGTAGGATCTATTTCTTAAACTCAATATGAGTTCGGTAATGTATTTGTGGTGTATTTTAAATATATAGATTTCGTTGTCCTTGAATTGATTTTTGAAAATTTGTTTTATAAGTGAGGGTTTGTTCCAAGTGGGATTGTTGAGCTATGATTTGGCTACAAAAGTTTATTTTTCACTTACAAAAATGCATGAGTTTTTAAAAGTAAAAAGTCCTTATTTGGAGAAACCCTAAAATGTTGATCTTTTGGAAAAATGGTTGGATTATTAAAACAAAATGTAAATGAGGGTTTTCAAATGTTTTCTTGAAAAAGGTTGGGATTATGAAATTGGAGTTGATATATGTTGAAATGAGCTTTTTCTTGCATTGAAATGGATTTTCAAAGAGGAAATGGGTTATGCCAAAAAATGTAAATGTTGAGATTGTAAAGAAGATATGGAATGAATGTTGAGAAATGTTAAATTGAAATGATGATTAATGATAATGGTAGAGTTTGATATGTATTATCACTCCCATTTGAGATTTTGAAAAAGTGTGTCTTCAATGGAATTTATTTATCTATTTAGAGATAGTTGTTTTGGACTATCGGTAGAGGATAGCTATGATTGTTGTAGAAATTGCACGTGAATTAGGCAAACTGGACTGTTTATAAATCATGCATATCATGGAGCATATAATGGATTTTGAGAATTTAAAATGTATGTTTTGGGAAGAAATTTTGGAAATTCTTGTGTTATGTTATAAGAGCATTTATTTCATTTGGAAAATCAAATTTTGGATCACATGCATTGTGCTATTTGGAAAGGGTAAATAAAATGGTAAATCTGAGAAATGGTTGTTGTTACATCAAACAAATTGACCTGTACGTCTAGGGTGAAAGTCCTGAAAACCGCGCGTCTACATGGGTGCCAATATCGCTGACGAAATTTTCGTAAAATGGCAATGGCAGTGCTTGTATAGCCTACGTTTATATGGGTCACGTTTGACGGTTTCCCGCAGATGAAATTTCCGTGAAAGATTGTATTGGTTTTGGAGATTTACTCATTTTATTTATTTTCATTTTGGTTTTGGAAAGAAATGATTTGGAATCGGGTTTTAGCATTGTAATTGCTATTAGTTAACGATGTATTTGTATTAGAATTGGTAATGAAATTGCTAGATGGTATTGAGATACCTGGATTGACTTGTGGAAATGAATTTTATATCAAACTAATGTATTGAATTTGGAAAAAGTTTTGAATAAATGAAATGTTTTGAAAATTGGGAAGAAAGGGTTTCTATTGAGAAAGCAAGTGGATTTGAGAATGCATTTGGGCATATTATATATGTATGTATTGCATTCATGATCATTTGCACTGGTGGAGCATATTTAGTTTTTGAAATATTTCCTATTAGACTTTATGCTCACCCAATGTGGCTAAAAATGTTTTTCAGGTATGCTTATGCAGATGTCGATTGAAACATTGAAGTTGTGTTTGGAACCGTGTAGGGTGGTTCCTTTAATTGTCGGCCAAGGGCTATTTATGTATTTGTTGGTCGTGTGCCATTCTTGTAAGGGTTACACCCTTTGTATATGATGTAAGCTTTTGGGCATCTTAATTTGATTGATAACATCTTTGTATGTTTCGTTACAGAGCATCCATTTGACGTAGATATTGTATCTAAGAATGTGTAAAATTAGAATAACACATGTACTGTGTGCTTATGTTATATACATTTACATGAGTATTGTTAGTGATCATCTATTGTTGGGTGGTTACTCACGTGGGCCGGACCTCATAAATCTAAGGCATGACAACTTGGTATCAGAGCTAATCAGGTTTGAAAACCTTGGGCTCGTGGGAAGTGGTTAGCCATAATGGGTTTATCATGCTCGGTGAGGACATTTGTATGTTGTGTGCTAAATGATAACATGCTTATGTGTTGCATTTTATGCGGGCATGGTGTTGAGACTCGTGGATATTATTTGGTGTCCAGTTGACAAACTTCGATGTCTTATTGGAAACGCGCTTGATCAACGTTGTTTCTAATGAGAAATCTAAACGAGTACTGGAACAAATGATTATCTTTATAGACTTAACGCGATTACGTGTTATGTGTTATGTGGTAGATGGTATGTAAATTAATTGGAGTCTCAATGGGGTTGTTTTAGTAATTGTTATCTGATTGTGTTGTGTTAGTATTTTGGGAATATGTGTCAGTGTTATGTATCCTAAGTTGTGTGTTTCATTTGTTATAGAAACATTTTGGATTGAGTAATGGACTTGGAGTGGGCACCTCAATGAGTGTTACACTGGTGATATGTTGTGTATTAGCATAAGTTGTGAGTTGGTGTTGGTAACCTAGAGGTTAGTATTGTGGATTGTAGTTGGTTGGGATGTGAGTGTGGTTTGACTTCCCTCGTGGTTGGTAGAGCCTGTTGGGACATTTAGGCTTGAGGTCTCTCTTTATAGACGATGAGTGTTTGGAACAAGTGAAGTCGTTTTCTGTACAAGTTAGATGAAGTAATTAGTTGAATACTTGGTAGGATTTATAGTTGCTTTGGGTAATTAGTTTTGGTTATCTTATTTTGTGACTGGAGGATAAACGGTTGTAATTATTATGTGGTCTTTTTCTTTAGTAATTGGTACGGTATGGACCGTTGAAATATTATGACTGCGTTCATGAATGTTTGGTGGGTTGTTTATTTTATGAGTTGTTGTGGAATTGGAAAATCTTTATATGGACGTGTAAGAACTATTGCGTTTTAACTTGGGATTGTAAGGGTCAGAGAGCCTTGTTTTGATTAGGGTTTGTATGCTATGTTAAATAATTTGTGTTTGGTTGAAATTGATTTACAATTGATGGATGGTAGAGTTGGTTGTGGAAGATGAGTATGTTAAGGGTCATTGTGTCTTGTTGGGTTATTGTGAGGATAGAGTTTTACCAGTCAATATATATTCAGTTTGGTTGATATTGGTTATTGGTTTATGTTAGAGATATGATGATTTTGGTTTAGACCCAACCTATTTGACACTTTGGGATTTAGAGTTTCTTGCCTTTAATGGTTGTTCATATCATTGTTTAACTTATTCCTTGTTGATTTGAGTTATTTGAGTATTGTGGTTACATTTGGAATAGGTCGAGGGTTTGTTTTTCAATAGAAATTTTGTCCAAATTTTGGCCTCAACGCTTGAGTGGTACTTTCTACGCTCGAGCGGTCTTTGACAACTCACAATACTTTGGCAGGTTTGCAGAGATACTGAGAGGATGTATTCTTAGCTTGAGTGGTGTTGCGCTCGAGTGGTCTTTGTTGCGCTCGAGCAATGGTCTTTTGTTTGCAAAACTTCTAGGAGTTGGTATTATTCGCTCGGGAGGTGTTTCTTGCGCTCGAGTAATACTTCTTGCACTTGAGTAGTCAGCTTCTTTTGTAATTTTTGGAAGTGTGGTGATTTGGTTGCTCGAGTGGTTTGTGTATATTTGGAACCCATTATGGGGGTGTTTTGTGTTAGAGTACTGTTGTTTTGGTGCTAAGTGAGAAGAGTAGTTGGGTAGATAAAGTGCGAGTCTTATGGGTCAACGAAGGGTAAAGTGTTGTTGTTTATACCAAGAAGTGGGTTAGATGGATCGATGTCCTTATAACATCTTTAAGAATTCCTTATCAAGTCTTTGGGAGTTAGCAATGTTGGTGTTTGAGTTAGTAAAAGTGGTTGGTATGAGAGTGACTTGAGTTTATTTTATGGGGAGAGTGGTTAGTTCTGTTTTATGGAAATTGCTTTAATTATAGATTTTTTTTGTTTGGGATTGGCGATATGTAGGGGTATGTTGTTAAGAGATGTGGAGAAGGGGATTGGTCATGTGACTGTCCTAGGAGGTTGCCTTGGTGTGGTAATATTACTTTTAGTGTATTGTTACGTAGTTTAATGTGTGCTAAGTTAAATTACTTTCGTCATAAGTGAAGGTTGTTTATGAACCCCATGTAAGATCCTTAGTGTTGGGGTCATTTTCTGTTGTAGTTTTAGTTTGAGGATGGAACTTCTAGTGGTATGGTAAGGTTGTGTGGAGCGGGTAGTGAGTTGTGTAAGTTTGTTATTTACTTTGTTGATCTTGGGGTGAGTGTATATTATGATCTTTGGGAGTTCAGCTCGAACTCAAGTGTGGTGCGAGGAAGTATTGCTATGTAGGCATGTATGTAGGGGATGGGCTAAGATTTGAGGTAATATGGGTTAACTTGAGAAATCCGGTGTGATTTAATGAGAATGTAAGATTGTGTGAGAAGCTCCATCTCGAAGTTGATTTGGTTAGGTAATATGTGTTGGTGTAGTGTTGAGATATGGAGTTAAGTGGTATGTCGGTGTTTGGGGGCTAGTATAGGATAGTGGTGTCGAATAATAGATTGATTGGCATTTGGATTGGTTGACATATAGTCACCTCAGGAATAGGATGGAATTGAAGGATTGTGTAATTGATTGATATCTTAGTGTGGCATGTAAATTCCATATGGATAGTTGGGAAGTTATTTTGAGTTTGAGGTAACTGGTTTGGGGTTACGGTTTTACTGTGCTTTTGCGCCATTATGTGATTTTGAGCGTAAAATTTCTTTTTCTGGTGTTATTGCATTACTGGCATTTTGGAAATTTCTCGGGATTCTCATTATGGAAATTTGGTTTTGATATTGTGGCATCACCGTAGGTGTGATGGATTTTGCCGGCTAACCGTGTTGTGGTTCACCGGAGGAATGCTAATGAATGATTTTGAGGGGGAAAAAAAAATTCTTTTGGTGTTGTGGCCTTGGGTGCTTTTCTTGAACTAAAACGGTTTTGAATTAAAATGTAAATTTTCAGTTTAATAAAAAGTTGAATCCAACAAATCAAAAACAAAACAAAAATGGTTTTGTGTTATAAATATCATCTATGGTTTTCAGAAAAACAGTTTGGAAATCTTTGAGTTTTACTGTGGATGGTGGAAAAATATTTAGATTGTGACAGTGCGGATTTGAACACCTTTTGGGAAAGCAAAGTTTTTTGAGATAGATGGGAAAAGTAAGGAATTTTCTTTAACTTGGATGTGGTACCTTGTGTTGTGCGGTGCGTTGTGATCTAGCCTGAGTTGCTAGTTATGTGCTATGTGTTTACTTTACATGGGTTTAGAATTTGTCCAAGGCTTGTTATGCCATATTTGTTATTCTTTAGCCATACTTTACCTTGTGTTCTCGTTCCAGGGGTTGGTCAAGGGTTTAGTGTGAGAGGAGTCCTCTTATTCTTTGTGTTCGAGCGTTTGAGCACTCGGTGGTGATTTCGATGTTGTAGGTGATTTAGGCGTGGTTGACGTCTTTGAGTCCGAGTGGTTACTGTTGTTGTTTCTTGTCTCATAGACCATTACAAGTCATGTGGGTCAAAAAGGCATACGTGTTTGTTCCTTTGTGTTTTGTTGTTTAGGCATCTTTGGGGCCTGGAGGTGTTGAACTTAGAATCTAGAAACTTATCCCATGATGGATCTAAACATGGGTTGGGGTTGTATCCCTTGTTATCGTTGCGTGGTTTTTTGGTTTTGGCATTACTTCAAATTCGGGGACAAAATTTCTGAAGGTGGTGAGGTTGTAGCTGTAACGCCCTCAAAATAATACATACAACCCATCACTATAGGCATGCATTGATATAAAAGAAACTAACCATCTTTCCATTAATCAGAGTAGTTCTTACAAAAGTATTAGATGTTAACAACAAAAGCAAATGCCCTACGGGATTACAGCTTTCCAAGTTAACACTTGGTTACAAAAAGAAGAGTGCTAACTCAATACATATTAAGCCCTTGGCTTGAATTTACATGTAATACATCAAAAGAAAGCAAACAACAAAAGCAGTCTGTCTGCCTCTAGCCTCCCAAGCTATGTCCTTGGAGGTGGCATGCTACCTGTACCTGATGAGATGCACCCGTATCACTCAATACACTAGCAACCGAGTTACAAAACAAGAAGGTACCTCTCACAACTGACGGAGCAGGTACAAGATCCTGCGCGGTAA
>NW_021027220.1:327533-359387 GCF_004153795.1 Camellia sinensis | reverse complement strand
ATCTTGGGGTGAGTGTATATTTGATCTTTGCGGGAGTTCAGCTCGAACTCAAGTGTGTGCGAGGAAAGTATTGCTATGTAGGGCATGATGTAGGGATGGGCTAAGATTTGAGGTAATATGGTTAACTTGAGAAAATCCGGGTTGATTTAATGAGAATGTAAATTGTGTGAGAAGCTCCATCTCGAGTTGATTTGGTTAGGTAATATGGTTGTGGTAGTGTTGAGATATGGAGTGTTAGTACGGGTGGTGGTAAGTGAGTGAGGCTTAGGATGTGGTGTCGTAATAAATAGATTGATTGGCATTTGGATTGGTTGACATATAGTCACCTCAGGAATAGGATGGAATTGAAGGATTGTGTAATTGATTGATATCTTAGTGTGGCATGTAAATTCATATGGATAGTTGGGAAGTTATTTTGAGTTTGAGGTAACTGGTTTGGGGTACGGTTTTACTGTGCTTTTCGCCATTATGTGATTTTGAGTGTAAAATTTTCTTTTTCTGTTTATTGCATTACTGGCATTTTGAAATTTCTTCGGGATTTCATTATGGAAATTTGGTTTTGATATTGTGGCATCACTGTAGGTGTGATGGATTTTGCCGGCAACCGTGTTGTGGTTCACCGGAGGAATGCTAATGAATGATTTTGAGGGGAAAAAAAAAATTCTTTTGTGTTGTGGCCTTGGGTGCTTTTTCTTGAACTAAAACGGTTTTGAATTAAAATGTAAATTTTTAGTTTAATAAAAAGTTGAATCCAACAAATCAAAAACAAAACAAAAATGGTTTTGTGTATAAAATATCATCTATGGTTTTCAGAAAAACAGTTGGAAATCTTTGAGTTTACTGTGGATGGTGGAAAATATTTAGATTGTGACAGTGCGGATTTGAACACCTTTTGGGAAAGCAAAGTTTTTTGAGATAGATGGGAAAAGTAAGGAATTTTCTTTAACTTGGATGTGGTACCTTGTGTTGTGCGGTGCGTTGTGATCTAGCCTGAGTTGCTAGTTATGTGCTATGTGTTTTACTTTACATGGGTTTAGAATTTGTCCAAGGCTGTGCTATGTTATGCCATATTTGTTATTCTTTAGCCATACTTTACCTTGTGCTCTTTCCAGGGGTTGGTCAAGGGTTTAGTGTGAGAGGAGTCCTCTTATTCTTTGTGTTCGAGCGTTTGAGCACTCGGTGGTGATTTCGATGTTGTAGGTGATTTAGGCGTGGTTGACGTCTTTGAGTCCGAGTGGTTACTGTTGTTGTTTCTTGTCTCATAGACCATTACAAGTCATGTGGGTCAAAAAGGCATACGTGTTTGTTCCTTTGTGTTTTGTTGTTTAGGCATCTTTGGGCCTGGAGGTGTTGAACTTAGAATCTAGAAACTTATCCCATGATGGATCTAAACATGGGTTGGGGTTGTATCCCTTGTTATCGTTGCGTGGTTTTTGGTTTTGGCATTACTTCAATTCGGGGACAAAATTTCTGAAGGTGGTGAGGTTGTAGCTGTAACGCCCTCAAAATAATACATACAACCATCACTATAGGCATGCATTGATATAAAAGAAACTAACCATCTTTCCATTAATCAGAGTAGTTCTTACAAAAGTATTACATGTTAACAACAAAAGCAAATGCCCTACGGGCTTACAGCTTTCCAAGTTAACACTTGGTTACAAAAAGAAGAGTGCTAACTCAATACATATTAAGCCCTTGGCTTGAATTTACATGTAAACATCAAAAGAAAGCAAACAACAAAAGGAGTCTGTCTGCCTCTAGCCTCCCAAGCTATGTCCTTAGGGTGGTATACTACCTGTACCTGAAAATTGATGTCCATAAAGGGTGAGCCACAACCCAGCAGAAATACGCTAAACCAGCTATGAACAATGACTAAAAGATTAGCAGTTGATAGATGGTCAACACCGATACACTCACTTATATCACATCCCGGTTTCATGACATTTAAGTCCATGTTACATTTCATTTTCATTTCTTTTTTCAACCTTGAGTTTGAAAACAAGACACAAGACTTAGCCAAAATAACTTGATAGAATAATGACTCATCTTTAAAACACTTTCGAAATTCATGGTGGATACACATTTTGATGTTGTATCAATAACACATAAACCACTCCCATACTATACGAACGATACACATTGTGGTGCTGTATCAACATGACATAGAAACACTTCTATACTTCACAATTGAAAACGATATACATTTTCGTACTATATCAAATCAATCTAAACACTTCCATAATCAACACTTGATACACATTGTAGTGCTGTATCAATGTCACACACAACCCGGCTTAGAGGTCCATCCCCTATCTTCCCCTAAACCGTGGAGTACATCGCTTATCTCCTCCCACACACACACAATGTATATAAACATAGATCATATACATAAACAATCAATACATAAAGTCGATGTATTATTCCAACCGCTATATTCGATAGCATACTCAATCGATTAGTTTTAGTTTACCTAATCATCATGCATTATCTACAACAATCGAGGCTATCCTCCACTGATAGCCCAAAGCAGTTATTTCTAAACAGGAAATAAATGCACCAAATGGATATATTATCAACATTCAACCTGGGTGAGTGATTAAATGAATCCAACTACACCCGTTAATCCCCTAATCTTTTCAATTTGAATACTCTCAATTCAATTCTTCATTTCTGAAAATTAATTATACAAATTAATTTATCTAACTAATTAGGGCATTTCCCATAATTAACATAACAACCCCAAGGTTCCACTTTTATCCATAGTTCATCATCTATATCATTTCTCTATGCCAAACATGCATATAGGTTTAATTATAAATAAAACCCCATCTTTTGTAAAATTACACAAGACCCAAACTTTCTCAAAATTACCCAATAACCCCCAACATATCAAAATGCTAAAATTCAAAGACAAAGCTCATAAAGAGGAGTAGGGTATCCCTACCTCGAAGTTAGAGCTCTAACGGAGAAGGAGAAGAAAGTGAAAATGCTCCAAACACCACGATTCTCGGATCAAAATGAAGCCCTCGACGATCAACACACTTTTTATAAAGGCCGGAGAATAGGGAGACACTCTAACTAGATCAAACCCTAGAGAGAAGGGAGATCCTAGAGAGAAGAGCTCTCAAAAGTGTTTTGGAAAAGTAAGAGAGAGAGAGGAAGTGTAGAAAAATGATTCAAAAATGCCCAGCTGCCCTTTGTTATACGACATTCCCGCTCGAGCGGAAAACATAACACTCGAGCGTCAAGAACAAAAACTAGGTCCACCCGAGCTCAAGAAAGCACGCTTGAGCGTCAAGACACAAGAATAAAGTACATCCGCTCGAGCGCGAAAACCAGTCCGCTCGAGCGTAGATTTCCCCATCCCAGAACTTACACCAAAAATGTACTACCCGCTCGAGCTCCAAATTACCCACTCGAGCGCGACCGCTCGAGCGTAAAGGAAGCCGTTCGAGCATGAAAAACATGCTTGCAGAAGTTTCTCAGAGCACCAAAATACTAGGGGTGTGCAATCTCCGCTCGAGCGCAAGAAGACCCGCTCAAGTGGACCTCCTAAAAACTGGGCAACAAGGAATTGAAACCAAAGTCTAACCAACTTGTAATAACTCTACCCAATACATCCTAAAACTCTATCAAGCGGAATTAAAGGATGACAACAGGGTATACAACCACCAACATCACGGAACCAAAGTCCGGAAAACAACAGATACGAAAAGGGAAAATCGGGATCGCTATTGTAGCACTCTATATTTCCTGTTATAATTGAATTATATTTGACTCATGGAATATCTTGATTGAGAGCCTTCTTAGTCGATAATTGAGCTTTGGTTGAGGTGTTATCATAGTAGTTGGGTGAGATTGAATCAAAAACTCCAAATTTGAATAGTTGTTATTGAGTAGTCTTCACTCTTTTATCATTTTCTCTTTCCACACTTTGAATCTTGATGTGAGGCTAGAATCATTGGAAAGCTTACTTCCGGGGTTTCAATTTGGACACAAGAATGACCTTAAACGGAGTCCGAACGAGAAAGTTATTTCTGTTTGAAATTTGCAAATCTATGCCATGAGCATAGTGCGCTCAAGTGCAACTTTCAACGCTCGAGCGTGTTGCACATAATCAAGTCATTAAAAGTCACTTTTTGGGCCAAATCTCTTCATTTTTCACTCCCCTTTCTCTCCCCTTCCGATATTTTTGATTTCTTGAGCTTTTTAGGTTTGATTTCATTTATTTCTATACATCTTTGATTCCTAGTCCCATATACTGAAACGTAGAGCACGACGAGGGCTTCCATTTAATCTCAACAGATTGTCGTTTGATCGCCAGCGATTTTTTCGACTTGTTTCCTTCTTCCTTCAAAAGGTAGGATCTATTTCTTAAACTCATTATGAGTTCGGTAGTGTATTTGTGGTGTATTTTAAATATATAGATTCCGTTGTCCTTGGATTGATTTTTGGAAATTTGTTCTGTAAATGAGGGTTTGTGCCAAATGGGATTGTTGAGCTATGGTTTGGCTACAAAATTTTAGTTTCCACTTACAAAAATGCATATGCGTTTTTAAAAGTAAAAAGCCCTAATTTGGAGAAACCCTAAAATGTTGATCTTTTGGGGAAATGGTTGGATTATTAAATCAAAATGTAAATGAGGAGTTTTCAAATGTTTTCTTGAAAAATGTTGTGATTATGAAATTGGAGTTAATATATGCTGAAATGAACTTTTTCTTGCATTGAAATGGATTTTCAAAGAGGAAAGGGGTTATGCCCAAAAATGTAAATGTTGATATTGTAAAGAGGAAATGGAATAAATGTTAAGAAATGTAAAATTGAAATGATGATTAATGATAATGGTGGAGTTTGATATGTATTATCACTCCCATTTGAGATTTTGAAAAAGTGTATCTTTAATGGAATTTATTTATCTATTTAGAGATATTTGTTTTGGGCTATCGGTGGATGATAGCTATGATTGTTGTAAAAATTGCACGTGAATTAGGCAAACTGGACTGCTTATAAATCATGCATATCATAGAGCATATAATGGATTTTGAGAATCTAAGCTGTATATTTTGGAAAGAGATTTTGGAAATTCTTGTGTTATGTTATAAGAGCATTTGTTTCATTTTGAAAATCAAATTTTGGATCACATGTATTGTGCTATTTGGAAAGGGTAAATAAAATGGTAAATCTGAGAAATGGCTGTTGTTACATTAAACAAGTTGGCCTGTGTGTCCAAGGTGAAAGTCCCGAAAACTGCACGTATATATGGGTGCCGATCTCGGGAATGAAATTTCCATAAAATAGCAATGGTAGTGCTTGTATAGCCTACGTTTACATGGGTCTCGTTTAACGGTTTCTCGTAGACAAAATTTCTATGAAAGATTGTATTGGTTTTGGAGATTTACCCATTTTATTTATTATCATTTTGGTTTTGGAAAGAAATGATTTGGAATTGGGTTTTAGCAATGTAATTGCTGTTGGATAATGATGTATTTGTATTGGAATTGGTAATGAAATTGCTAGTTGGTATTGAGACACTTGGATTGGCTTGTGGAAATGGATTTTATATCAAACTAATGCATTGAATTCGGAAAACGTTTTGAATAAATGAACGGTTTGGAAAACTGGGAAGAAAGTGTTTCTATTGAGAAAGCAAGTGGATTTGAGAATGCATTTGGGCATATGATATATGTATGTATTGCATTCATACAAAAAAGCTTATCCTCTTTAAGAGATGAATCTTTTGCATCCTTAATCTTTTTCTCTCCTATGTTTTCTTCAGTTCTAACTTAATTTAAACTATGTAATTATTGTAAGTCCTCATGGATGTGGAGGGAGTACCCTTAGCCATCCATCCATTGAGTTGATGGCTTTTTCCTAATTTTCTTGCTTTCCTTAGCTTTGCCTTCATAGTTGTCATGTATTTTGGACCCTTGTGGATGTGATTGGGAGTAGTTTTAGCCATTCATTCACAAGTTCAATAAATAAAGTATGTTTTCCTTGTTATTGCACTCATCCTCTTCACCTATCATATCCCTCAAGTGTGTTAATCTATGTGTTTCAACTCCCTACTCAATAACAATGTGCTAGGCATTATTCCATGGGATTGCTTGGGTGATCCATGAAATTTGATGTTAAGTAGCAGTGTCCTTTCCTTTTCATTGAGTATTTTGGAAGTAAAACAAGAGATTTTGGGTCAAAGGAAGTTGAAACCTCCCTTATTAATCATTTGTGAACATAGAAAGAGGTGTAACCATCCTTGTTTTATGAGTAAATGAAAAGTTTCAATGAGTTTGATAAATCCCTTATTTTAATAAACAAGGCTTCCACGAAGAAATTATTTGCATTAATCTACGTTCACCACTTAAAAGTATGGATTTGGGTATTAATTTGCCCTTATTCACAAAGAGAAGATGTAGGTTCCTATTCATTTCTTGGGCTTGAATTTGTTCTTGATTTTGATTTGTTCAATCATTGATTTATTGCAAAATATTTGTTACATATACCTGTTTTTATCATTGTTAAGGGTTTTAGCCCATCCACCTATGTCCAAAGTGGTCCTTGTCAATAGAGGGGGTAGAAGGAATAAGTATCCCCTAAAAAGTCCCCTTTTGGCCTTTGTCTTGGAATTCTGCACTGACCTAACCCCCAATCGGATGAGGAATTCGGCCAGCCACTTCTTAGTTTGACCGGCTCATTTTATGTTTGGCTGTCCATCTCCTCTCAAGAACAGAGCAAACAGTTTCTGAGAAATGTCCTCATGGATGGTTCTGGAATTCCTGGCTCTTTTATTTTTTATGATTCGTTAGATTCAACAGTAGTTCGGCTGAATCGATTTATTATTGTAATAATCTCTCTCCGATCCTTTCTCATTCAAATTGTTGTAATAATCTTTCAACCCCACATCTTTCTAACCCTTTTATTTACATGCTTTCGGTATTGCATCATTTTTTTAATTTATCATGCCTATATATTGTATCCATTTTTCATATATTTGGGTATGGATTATATGCATTTGTGGAATTTACTGTCTTCAAAGATGAATACATGCGTAGCCCAATGTTTTTGGAATATCTTAGCATCCAGGCTTCTGTGATTAGCCAAGACATTAAGGAATATCCAAAAAGGCATTTCGGGAATCAGTCTGATTTTATCTCTGTCGCATATTGTGTATGTATTGCATTAGCCAATTATATATAGGATTATGCATATATATCAATATTTCTTGAGACTCACCTCGGAGCACTAGGTGATAATTTTTGGCTTTATCATATTGCATGCGTATGTTCCTTATCACATCTATTGCTATATCATGAGAGCAAATGCATAGATGAGATATATGTTTGAATGCCGGTAGATGGAGGTTGAGTTGTTTATTTTGGAATATAGATGATTTTTATGTTGTTGAGTTTGTACAAAAAGCCTTTTCAAAAATGCATGAAATCAAAGCATAACCAAAATTAATGACTCAATCTATACTTGCATGCTTTAGATAGTAATGGTAGCCTCATGGATATACATTAATTATAAAAACCACATCATGACTTAGTAGAGGTCGAAAGATTGGGTAATGGGGTGCTCAAGTAATGACCTTCCCCTCTCATACCTAATTTCTCGAGTCGAGACACTTTGGTTATAATGGATGGTGGCCTTTGACACGAGTCACGGGTTTCCTAATTTTCCCAAAAGATTAGGTGGCGCCTCTGAAATCTGGTGATGTAGTCCATTTCTGGCAAATATTTTGCAATAAAAGTGGATTTTCTATGAAAGATGCCAAATTTAGACTCTCATTTTTTGTTTCACATAGCACTGGTGATATTAGATCAAAGATTGGGAGTCTGAACTGTCGGGCACGCTTGGTAACCCCAAAGGCATCCCACAAAGAGATTTATCAAAGAATGTTGAAAACTCCTCTTCTACCCATGGAATAAGGGTGTCTTCATCCCTTTCCATGTTCAACATAGATTGAGAAGAGAGTTCTTAACATCTTTGACAAAAAATTTCTTCCTTTACTTCCAAAAGAACAATAACAAAATGAAAGCCAAGAACTCTCCCAATACCAAATTCTAAGACTCATCCAACTAGTTCCATGCCATAACCACAACTATTCATTGAAATTGAGTATGGAGTGAAGCATATGAACCAACATGCTTGGATGATTAGAAAGATGGTGAGAAAGTGAATGAAAAGAAAGAAATTACACTACATAATCAAACTTATGGAAGTGTGGCTATTTTCTAACTCCCAACCACATCCACAAGGTTCCATCTTACATATCTATGTACAACAACAATGAATTATAGCTCTAAAAAGCTAGAAAAGAGTACAAAATGTTGAAAAGGAAAGAAACAATCAACTCAATGGATGGGTGGCTACTTTTTACTTTCCTCCACATTCGTGAGGACTTATCACATGATTACAACAAGCTAATAATAAAATTTAGAGCTTAAAGATGAAGAAAGAGAGGTAGAAAGTGAGAAAAGTTCAAAAGTTTCACCTCTTAAAAGAGAGTGAACTTCTTAGTTGTGAAACTCCTTCTTGGCACCATCAAGGTCCTTTAGATATGGCTTAGAGTTCTTAGAATCCTCAGCAAGAAGCTTGGAGTTAAGCTTTAATGGAGTATGGATGGTTAGTGTGTGAGAAATGGAGATTGGAGGAGAGGCATGGTGACGAGCTCTCAAAAACAAGTCTCTTGGCCTTTGAAAATTTTGTAACCCTTGAAAAAGAAGTATGGTCGGGTATTTATAGACTTTAAGGGTCAAAATATCTAAGATATTTGTATAAAATTCACAAAAAAAATTAAAATTTTAGAAAATGCTCTATACTGGGACATTTCAGCTAGCCGTACCATTATTTATCCAGCCGACTACATTTTTCATCCGGCCATGAGTTATTGCATGGTCAAATGAAAAATATATCGTTAGATCAATAGGGTAAAGCTAGTATGATTTGAAAAAGAGAAACAAGTATTTAAGAGGATTTCACCCTTTATATTCATTCCTATTATATCCTTCGCTCGATCCACTAAAAAAGACAACGTTTGGATTTTGAAAAGACGAACCTCAGAACAAGGTAGAGATGTTTGAAATTGCGCAACCAAATGTATTTTGAAAAAGAGTTTTAATTTGGTCTAAAATATTTTGGCTAAAACGGGTGTAAGGTTGAAATTAAAGCCTGAGTTCTGATTTCTTGCTGAAGAATTCGTAAGATTATCACATCTCGACTTTCATCATTGGGTGTTCGGAAACGAGCGCCCAAGTCTTAAGGACGATCGAAATAAGGTGTCTACAAGTTACTTTTTATGCGATCATTTTATAGTTTTTAATTCTTAAAATCAAATGGCAGCACTGAATTTTTTTTATTGTTGTTTATTGAGGCACTTAGCCTATGTGGGAAAATGATAAAAGATCTATGCAGACTATATAGTGGATCTTTAGTGGGATTCAATGAAAAGTTTATAAGATCTATGAACATTATAAGGTGGATCTTAGTGGGATTCAATAAAGAGCTATACAACTGGATCTACAATAATCTCGTGGGATAATGAGAATATGAAAGTTATAAACTTGTTGTACCTTACCCTAGGGGCCAATTGCGCTTACAATAGGATGTAATTTTCTAAAATACATGAGGCAATTAATATATTAAGTAAATCTCAAGATGAGTATTTTTAATTTACTTTGATAAGAAATGGACCTAAAATATAAATTTCACGTTTTAAATCTTATTGCCTTCATTTTACAAAAAAGCAATAAAATCTTACATTGACCTTTTATGAGGTTTGAACAAAATACAATAAGTCCCACAAGTTTAACGTAATTATATTGGACTCCTTTAAAGTTTTAATTCATATAACATTTGGGCTCATTTTCGTTAGAAATTTGTTAGTCATATGAATGACAAAATGATGTTATCAACATCTTGATTTGGTTGTTGCTAGAAATTAATAAATGAAGACTTGTTCACTATAACAAAATTAACTATTTACGACTTTACGTTTACAACATGCATCAAATGCATGTTGCAGTTAGTTTATTCTATGATATTTTTTTATGCATGCCGTTAATGCTTTGTCAAAAATGGCATACAAACCATGTAAGAACATTCAAAAAGATGTTGTAAAAAAATATATTTTTACGAATTTTCCTTGAAATATTTATATTTAAGACGACTTGCATTTTATGTCGTAATATATCATAACTTGACACGGTATGTGTTAGCTGTTGAAAATTTTGAGTTTTTAGGCTTATGGCAACTTTGAGCCCAAATTGAAGTGGGACCCATGCACCTTTTGAGGTGGGTCCGAGTGGTGACATGTTCCTTGTTGCATGGTGAATCACGCCTCGAAGTCAGTTTGTCAAAAACATTTATGAGTGAATGGGAAGTTGACGTCATTTTCGGGTTCATGAAATTAGAAGTTGAAGAGACAAAGTGGGTTTGTTCATTAATGGTTTGTCCCATGTTGAAACAAGAAGAAAGTTTATATAAGTATATAAACTTTAAGTTGGCACACTTGGGATGGGCCCCATGGGCCACCCAATTTTTGTGGAGGGGGAGTTATGGATTAAGCATGCCTTGAAACCAACACCACATGCGCGCGTGCCGTTGTTCTACTGACCCGGGCTAGGCATGAATGCATGGTGTGGGTGGGGTCCTAACTTTAATTTTTTGGATAAATTTTGTTTGAATTTTTGCAAATTTCTTGCGGGAAAATTTGAAATTTTCAAACAGTTTCAATTTAATTTTTTGCAGGAAATTTTTCAAACTCGAACTAGTGCCACCCTCTCTTTCTCCAGTCACCTCTTTTCCCTTAAGCGGTTTTCCTTTTGCATTTGTTCGAAGGGTTGTGAACCTATTTGAATAGCCACCATTGAAGATTATAAGTTCAAACTTCCTCCAACAATTCATTGATTTAGTTTTCGCAATCCTTTCCTTGCATTCTTCTGCATATTTCCTGCTCTATTTTTCTATGAAAGAGAGTCTGTTCGCCAGACCCTAATTTGTAGTGTTGCAATTCTGGGGTGTAGTTGTTGCATCTTGGGAGGTGGGCGTCATCTATTCTCCAGTACCATAGTAAGGACGTAACGATCTTAAGGAAAATGTGTCGAACAGACGCCTCAACTTTTCCTTTATTTTGCATTTGTGTTTTGTACATTCTGTAAGTTTGTTTATTTAATTTTAATTTAATTTGCAGTTTGTATTCTTGTTCTTGTTTTAGTCTTGAACAAGGATTTCTTTTGTTTGCTTATATTTTTCGAAAATAATTTTGTGGAAATTATTTCCACACTTTTACTTTAACCTTAGTTGTTATTTTATTGTTTTAAATACACTTAGTTCGCTAGTTTAATAAATAGTGTTCCTACAGCTTAAGATCGTTACTTTTATTTTACTATTTATTAGTATTAGTGTTTACTATTTATTAGTATTAGTGCGTGTATTTATTTGTGTTTTTGAATTGTGAATATTAGAAATATGTCAACAGATAGTGTTGAGACTACTTCGACTATGGCGTCAACAGTCCTAGTACCACAAATCATATTGATAGTGACCCTTGAGGTGCTAATAACCCATGGAGAAAAATAAGAAAAATTCAATGAAAAAGAGAGTTTAAGAGATGGCAACAAAAAATATTATTCTATCTTACAACTTTGCATTTGGCCCGATATATCAATGAGAAGGCCCTGAAACAAACAAAGGGGGAGGACGTTGATTGTCAATTTGTTGTTGGAATTACATTTTGAATGGGCTTGAAAATTCTTTATACAATGTGTATAGTGTAAAGAAATTAGCCAAAGAACTGTGGGAATCTCTAGAGTTGACGTACAAAACAGAAGATGCCAATACAAAGAAATTCGTTATTAGTCATTTTCTAGACATCAAAATGTTGGATTCTAAAATGGTTAATTGATCAAGTCCAAGAAATTCAGTTGATCCTGCATGATATCATTGCCAAAGGAATGACTCTAAGTGAATCATTTCAAGTTGTTGCTATTATTGAAAAACTTTCGTCAGCATGGAAGAATTTCAAAAATTACCTTAAGCATAAGTGCAAGGAGATGAAGTTAGAAGAACTTATCATGCAACTAAAGATTGAAGAGGACAACTGTAAACCTAAGAAGAAGTCTGGGAAGCAAGTCATGCAAGCTAAGGCACATGTTATGGAACAGTTCAAGGTCAAACAATAAGAAGAGAAAGCATGATGGCAAAGGGTCCGAGCAAGGCTTCAAAAGTGAGAACAACAAAAGATTCAAAGGCAAGTTTTATGTGTGTGACGGTGATGGACATTGAGCAAAGGATTGTTAAAGCCAGAAGGATGGCGCAAGTTCCAGCAAGAAATCGGTACAAGCCAACATAACCGAAGGTTACGATCTTTCCGATAGATTGGCAGACATCAACCTTTCTGCAGTAGTCTCTGAGACTAACATGGTGGGCAACCCCAACGAGTGGTGGGTGGATACTGGAGCAACCTGTCATATCTATGCAGATTCACAACCTAGAAAGTGGTGGAGAATGGCGAATAACTTTTCATTGGAAACTCCTCTACATCAACTGTAGAAAGGCAAGGGAAGATTGTGTTGAAGATGACTTTGGGGAAGGAACTTGCTCTTAACAATGTATACCATGTTTTGGAAATTCGCAAAAATTTAATTTTTGAATCATTGTTGATCAAGAATGGGTTTATGCTAGTTTTTGAATCTAAATAGTTGTAATTACTAAGGTGGGAATGTATGTGGGTCGTGGGCATATGACTGATGGGCTTTTTAAGCTCAATGTTTTAACTGTTGTACCAACTGTTGTTTTTAATAATAACACATATTTTTCTTATATTGTTGATTCATCTCATTTATGGCATGGTAGATTAGGATATATAAATTATGATTCTTTGCGTAGACTTGTTAATGTAGAAAGTTTACCTAATTTTGATTCTAATCATAAATATGAAGTGTGTATTGAAGCTAAGATGACTAGAGTATCATTCAATAAAGTAGAAAGAAGTACTAAACCACTAGCTTTAATTCACACCGACATTTTAAATTTGTGCAAACTAGAGGTGGCAAAAAGTACTCCATAACTTTTATTGATGATTGTAGTAGATATTCTTATGTGTATGTATTACGAAGTAAAGATGAGGCCTTAGTAGTTTTTAAGCAATATAAGGTGGAGATTGAAAATCAACTTAGTAAAATGATTAAGGTTGTGAGAAGTGATAGATGCGTCGAATATGATGCACCATTTGATGAGTTTTTATCAAAACTTGGTGTCATTCACCAAACCAATGCGCTTTATTCTTCTCACTCAAACGGAGTGGTTGAAAGAAAAATCACACTCTTAAAGAGATGATGAATGCCTTTTTGATAAGTTCAGGTTTACCCCATAACTTGTGAGGGGAAACTATTTTATCAGCAAATTATTTCCTAAATATGATGCCCCACAAGAAAACTAACCAAACACCCTATGAATTATGGAAAGGTCATCGGCCTTCTTATAATTACTTAAAAGTGTGGGGGTACTTGGCAAAAGTGGTGGTCCCTAGTCCCAAAAAAACTAAGATTGGATCAAGAACCATTGACTGTGTGTTCATCGGTTATACAAATAATAGTAGTGCATATCGGTTTTTGGTATTCAAATCTAGCATTCCTGATATACATGGAAATACTATTATCAAGTCAAGAAATGCGTCATTTTTCGAACATACCTTTCCTTAGAAAAAGGATAAGGAGAATAAAATTCCAATAGATCTAGAGAAAATGGCTAAAAAAGCCAAGTTTTCTAAATTGGAAGAGCCAAGTTTTAATAAATGAACTTTTGATGATGCTATGGGAGATGGCGAAGACCAACAAGAAGATGAACATAGATGTGGAAAAAGACTAAGGACATCTAAATCTTTTCGTCTAGATTTTCTAACATATTTGTTAGAAAATAAGCCTCAAAGCTTTAATAAAGCGAAATTAGGTCTAGAAGCACCTTTATGAAAAGAGACTATAAATGGCAAAGTTGAATACATTCTACAAAATCATACTTGGGAGTTGGTTGATCTTCCTTGGGTTGCAAACCACTTCCATACAAGTGGATTTTCAATAGGAAGATGAAAGCAAATACAGACAGATGTTATGTCATCTTTTGTCTCTATGTAGATGCTATGCTCATTGTTGGTAGCAATATCGAAATGATAAAGTCTACCAAGAAGATATTGAACAAAAGGTTTGACATGGAAGATATGTGAATAGTAAATGTCCTACTTGGAATGAAGATTTCTAAAACATCTTATGGATATGCCTTATCTCAGTCTCCCCATGTTGAGAAAATTCTGGAGAAATTTGGGAAGCATGACAATCATCCTGCTAAAACACCTATATGCTAATGTTCATTTATTAAAGAATATAGGTGAAAACATATCACAATTAGAGCATTATAAAATCATCAAAAACTTGATGTACTTAATGAATTGCACATGACCTGGCATAGCCTATATAGTCAGCGAATTGAGTAGGTACACAAGTAATCTAGAGAAGGATCATTAGACAACTATAATTAGGGTATTTAGATATCTAAGACATACCCAAAATTATGGATTGCATTATACGAGATATCTTGTAGTACTTGAAGGGTACAACCATGAGAATTGGATATTGGATACCAATGACTCAAAATCCGCAAGTGGATATATTTTCTCCCTGGGAGGTGCAACAATCTCTTCGAAATCCTCCAAGAAGATTTGCATTGTGAGGTCCACAATGGAATTAGAATTTATTGCATTGGATAAAACAAAAGAAGAAATAGAGTGGCTTCGCAATTTCCTAGAGGATATTTTGAAGTGGCCAAAACCTGTGCCAGCTATATGCATACACTATAACAGTGAAGCAACAATAGGACTAGCACAAAATCATACGTATAACGGCAAGTCTCGACACATTCTTCAACGACATAATACCGTTAGGTAGTTGCTCTCAAATGATATAATCACCATTGACTATATAAGGTCTAGAGATAATATTATAGATCCATTAACAAAAGGGTTAGCCAGAGAGCAAGATTTTAGTTTATTGAGAGGGAATGGGTAACCTATTAACTAAGAATCGCCAAAATGGCAACCCAATCTAGAAGACTGGAGATTCCAAGAACTACGTTCAGTGGGACAAGTGAATTATGGAAATTCCATAATCACTAGAGACGTTTACTCTTCTACCCATTTCTATGATAAAAAGAGTGATCCCTACAACGTTGTTAGGATAAGCTTTGCTTTTTATGATTCTTATAGCTTGGTCATCCAAGTGTAGTGTGGTAGGACACTCTTAATGAGAATCACCTATGTGATTGTGAATTGGGCCGGTTTCATGAGAATTAACAAGGCTGAATTCTTTAGAGCATTCATTGAACCAGGTATTGTTCATGGCCAAAATGAACACAACCGTAGAAAAAGACTGTGTCTGGTGGTACTCTGTCTGTAATCTATTGTCTTGATTTACACCAACGGATGAATAGTTCAAGGAATCGCATCCACTAGACAGCCAGTAAGTTTGATAGGTTTTCACTAGGGGAGGTTCGAAGTCAAAAGCTACCTATCCTGAAGTAGGGTATCTCCTTAATATACTCTCTTGCATTTTTTGGAAATTGTTGCATGTTCTTTTCCCTTAACTCTATTCATGTGGAGGATTGTTGGAAATTTTGAGTTTTTAGGCTTATTTTTGGGCAACTTTGAGCCTGAATTGAAGTGGACTTACACGTCTTTTATGGTGGGTCCGAGTGGTAATGTGTTCCTTGCCACATGATGGATCATGCCACGAAGTCACTTTGTCAAAAATATTTTCGAGTGAATGGGAAATTGACGTCATTTTCAGGTTCGTGAAATTGGAAGTTGAAGAAACAAAGTGGGTTTGTTCATTAATGGCATGTCCCACATTGAAATTATAACGACTCGGGTCGAAACCCAACCTTTATTCCCTTTCATATAATAGAGGTTGTATTAAAAATGTTTGTTGTCGAAAATTTGACATGACATGAAATTTTTCTAAGTGTGAAAATTGGGTTTTTCAAAACTTACGAGTTTGAAAATAGTTTTTGGTGGTAATTGTTTCTTATACTGTAAATAGTCTAAATTGATTTTATGGAACTTTTCTATGAAGTATTAACCCATTTACTTCAATGTCAAACTTCGAAATTTCAGTCAGAAAATTAGTTTTGTATTGAAATAGGGGGAACCACTTTTTGATTTAATTGGATTTTGATTTTTTTGTATTTTTCTTTGAATCCAAATGGGGGATATTTCCTTATTTACATTGTAAGTTTAAGTAAATGAAATATAAATGTAAGAGGCTAAATAAAAGTATTTACTTAAATGGTTACAAATGGAAACAAATGGAAATAAGGTTGATTTGCTAAGAGTATCTTAGAGTCTATACCTGTGTGACTAATTGTGTGCAGAGTGATTGCTTGAGCAATGGATTTACCACTCGAGTGGTAAAGGGGGTGCATCCAGCATCTTGTTTTGCAAACTGAAATACTGAGAGGTTGAGTTCACCACTCAAGCAGTGAAAAGACCGCTCTAGCGGTCTGTGCGAATCAATAAACTTAAAAGTCGACTTATACGCATTTTCCTTCACTTTTCATATCATCTCTCTCTCTCTCTCTCTCTCTCTCTCTCTCTCTAACTCTCATTGCCCTAAAAACACTTGATTCCCTTCATTTCTACTAAGAATCCACCTTAGATCTTTCAAGAGAGTTGAAAACAAGTCTTGATCAAGATTTCTGCCAATCGATTCATGATTTTGTTAGAGCTTCAAGTTGGGTTTTCATTTTTTCATCATCATCTTTGAGGTAGGAATACTTTTTACCTTATATATCTATATTTTGATTTGATTATGTGGTAGATTTCAATATATGTATGGTATGAGATAGATGATTTGATTTAATGAGTATTTATGAGAAAAGGAGATTTTGCCTTCATAATTTTTCAAATGTTTGAATTTTCTTGAATAAAAACAACTTTGATTCCATGATTCTTGGATTGATAGAGAATATGAGGAAATTCTCTAAATTTTACAAAACCCTAGCTATGGATTTTGGCATTTAAGAGATAATTGAAAATAAATTGATGTTGTGTGGATGTGTTAAAACACTTTGTAATGGGGTAAATTTAGGGGTTTGTTGAATAGAGATGTTATGTGATGTGTTTGGTACCTGCACGGGAAAATTGAGGTGCCCATTTACCTGGTAGTGTGAGGACGACAAATGTGGAAATGTTTTGAGGTGTCTACTTGCCCGATCATGTGAGGACGACAAATATGGAAGAGGTGAGGTGCCTACTGGCCATCCATGTGATGACAAAAAAATGTAGAATTGGATAATAAATGTGAAAAGTGTGAGGTGCCCATTGGCCATTCGTGTGAGGACAGAAAAATGTGGAATTAGTTAATAAATGTGGGATTGTTTGAAAATGTTTTATATTTTCACATATATTGTAACGCCCTCAAAATAAACCCATCAATCGTACATTCTTGACATAAGGGTATAAAGCATAATAACATTTCATCAGAGTATTCATTACAAAATGTATTACATATTGACAACAAAAGTAAATGCCCTACGGGCTTACAACTTTTCAAGTCAACACTTGGTTACAAAAAGAGTGAGTACTAACTCAAAACAGATAATACGCCCTATGCTTGATAGACATGTAATACAAAAATATAAGCACAAAAGATGTCCCAGCCACTAAGCCTCTCAAGCTACATCCTTGGAGGTGGCATGCTACCTGTACCTGAAAATGATGTCCCATATAGGGTAAGCCAATGCCCAGTAGAGATATGCTAAACATAATATGAGCAATAACTAAAACATAAACATTTGATAAATGTTTAACTCATATAAACCAGTATACAGTACAATCTAGGTCCATAATCCTTCACTTAATAAAACTCAACTTATAAACACGGCTCAGAACTTGGCCAAACAACTTAAGCGAGACTACATCCCAAGCTAACAATACTTCAAACTGCCATTTCACGAAAATTGCGTCCGCGGGATTCTGCACCCATGTGTAATTATTTTCTCATGGCCATTTTACGGAAATTTCATTCGCGGGACTCGGCACCCATGTATAGATGTTTTCGGATTGCCATTTTACGAAAATTTCATCTGCGGGATTCGACACCTATGTATAGATATTTTGAATTACCATTTTACGAAAATTGCGTCCGCGGGATTCGGCAACCATGTGTAATTATTTTCGAATGGCCATTTTACGGAAATTTCATCCGCGGGATCCGGCACCCATGTATTCAAACACACAATTTGATTAGTTTTAATTCACCTAATCATCATGCAGTGTCTACAACAATCAAGACTATCCTCCACCGATAGCCCAAAGTAGTTATTTCTAAACAGATAATAAATGCACCAACAAGTAAATTATCAACCTTTTCAAAGGTGAGTGATAAATGAATCCAACTCCACCATTCTATCTCATAATGAGTCAATTTCATAATTCCATAACATTTCCAAATTAATTATATAAATTAATTCATAACAAAAATTAGGGTTTTCTCCCTTTTTTCCTAACTTTGATCCAAAGGCTCAAATATCACCAACACCAATAATCTCCTTTCTAGCCCCAAACACACATGTATAGGCATCAAAATACAAAACCCCTCTTTATACATTTTGAAACCCTAACACCCAAAATCACCCAACCTCAACATTAAATCAAAATGACTAAAAGTTTAAGCCAAAGATCATAACAATGAGTAGTTATCCCCACCTCAAATTCGGAGCTCAAAAGAAGAAGATGAAGAAAACTCGAGGTGCTCCAAATCAAGAAATTTTCGGATCAAAGTGAAGCCCACACCAAGCACAACACTTTTTACAAAGGGACAAGGGTAGGAGATCACTCAAACTAGATCAAATCCTAGAGAGAAGGTAGAGTTTTAGAGTGAGGTGCTCTCCAATGGTGGTTTTCGAAAAGTAAGAGAGAGAAAGGAAATCAAAAAGTGATTTAGAATGGCCTAGCTACGATCTGATACACGTATGACCCGCTCGAGCGGAGAATAGGACGCTCGAGTGTCAAACACAAAAATTGGACCCGCTCGAGCGTTAAGACACAACTGCAAGACACACTCGCTCGAGCGCAAAGGGAAACCCGCTCGAGCATAGATTACACTCGTCCAGTACTTTTATAGACATTACACACCCGCTCGAGCACCAACAGGCCCGCTCGAGTACGACCCGCTCGAGCGCAAGGAAATCCGTTCGAGCGTGAAAAACGCACCTGCAGAAGTTTTGCAGAGGCACAAAATGCTAAAAGTGTGTAAACTCTGCTTGAGCGCAAAAGGACCCGCTCGAGCGGACTACCAGAAATCTGGGTAACAAGGAATGGGACTAAAGCTCAACCAACCTGTTCGGAACACGCCCAACACAACCCAAGACACAAATACAAAGAGTAAAGGATGTAAATGAGAACAAGACAACAACATAACCACGAAACCAATTCCAGAATGCAATAATCAAAGGAAAGAAAAATCGGGATCGCTATAACCTCCCCCCTTTAAGGAATTTCATCCCGGAAATTAAACATGTTGTCAAATAAACACATAATGTCATACATACGTCTCTAACAAGCGAGATGAACCCTTTGTGATACTAATCACTTCCCGCGTACCTAAAGTATTTGAATCTAGTACGCTCTGATACCAAGTTGTAACGCCCTCATCAATCATACATTCTTGACATAAGAGGATAAAGCATAATTACATTTCATCAGAGTATTCATTACAAAATGTTTTACATGTTGACAACAAAAGTAAATGCCCTACGGGCTTACAACTTTCCAAGTCAACACTTGGTTACAAAAAGAGTGAGTACTAACTCAAAACAGATAATAAGCCCATGGCTTGATACACATGTAATACAAAAATGTAAGCACAAAAGATGTCCCAGCCACTAAGCCTCTCAAGCTACGTCCTTGGAGGTGGCATGCTACCTGTACCTGAAAATGATGTCCCATATAGGGTGAGCCAACGCCCAGTAAAGATATGCTAAACATAATATGAGCAATAACTAAAACATAAACATTTGATAAATGTTTAACTCATATAAACCAACATATAATACTATCCAGTTCCATAATCTTTCACTTAACAAAACTCAACTTATAAACATAGCTCAGAACCTGTCCAAACAACTTAAGCGAGACTACATCTCAAGCCAACAATACTTCAAACTGCCATTTCACGAAAATTGCGTCCGCGGGATTCGACACCCATGTGTAATTATTTTCTCATGGCCATTTTACAGAAATTTCATCCGCGGGACTCGGCACCCATGTATAGATGTTTTCTGATTGCCATTTTACGAAAATTTCATCTGTGGGATTCGGCACCCATGTATAGATATTTTGAATTGCCACTTTACGGAAATCGCGTCTGCAGGATTTGGCACCCATGTATAATCATTTTCGAATGGCCATTTTACGGAAATTTCATCCGCGGGATCCGACACCCATGTATTCGAACACACAATTTGATTAGTTTTAATTCACCTAATCATCATGCAGTGTCTACAACAATCAAGACTATCCTCCACCGATAGCCCAAAGCAGTTATTTCTAAACAGATAACAAATGCACCAACAAGTAAATTATCAACCGTTTCAAAGGTGAGTGATTAATGAATCCAACTCCACCATTCTATCTCATAATGAGTCAATTTCATTATTCCCAACTCAATTTCATAATTTCATAACATTTCCAAATTAATTATATAAATTAATTCATAACAAAAATTAGGGCTTTCTCCATTTTTTCCTAACTTTGATCCAAAGGCTTAAATATCAACAACAACACCAATAATCTCATTTCTAGCCCCAAATACACATGTATAGGCATCAAAATACAAAACCCCTCTTTATACATTTTGAAACCCTAACACCCAAAATCACCCAACCTCAACATTAAATTAAAATGACTAAAAGTTTAAGCCAAAGATCATAACAATGAGTAGTTATCCCTACCTCAAATTCGGAGCTCAAAGGAAGAAGATGAAGAAAACTCGAGGTGCTCCAAATCAAGAAATTTTCGGATCAAAGTGAAGTCCACACCAAGCACAACACTTTTTACAAAGGGACAAGGGTAGAAGATCACTCCAACTAGATCAAATCCTAGAGAGAAGGTAGAGTTTTAGAGTGACGTGCTCTCTAATGGTGGTTTTCGAAAAGTAAGAGAGAGAAAAGAAATCAAAAAGTGATTTAGAATGGCCCAGTTGCGATCTGATACACGTATGACCCGCTCGAGTGGAAAATAGGATGCTCAAACGTCAAACACAAAAATTGGATCCGCTCGAGTGCAAGAATACCCGCTCGAGCGTCAAGACACAACTGCAAGACACACTCGCTCAAGCGCAAAGGGAAACCCACTCGAGCGTAGATTACACTCGTCCAGTACTTTTACAGACATTGCACACCCGTTCGAGTGCCAACAGGCTCGCTCGAGCGCGACCCGCTCGAGCGCAAGGAAATCCGCTCGAGCGTGAAAAACGCACCTGCAAAAGTTTTGTAGAGGCACAAAATGCTGAAAGTGTGTAAACTCCGCTCGAGCGCAAAGGGACCCGCTCGAGCGGACCACCAAAAATCTGGGCAACAAGGAATGGGACTAAAGCTCAACCAACCTGTTCGAAACACGCCCACAACCCAAGACTCAAATACAAAGAGTAAAGGATGTAAATGAGAACAAGACAACAACATAACCATGAAACCAATTCCAGAATGCAATAATCAAAGGAAAGGAAAACCAGGATCGCTATATATATATACTCATGTGGATTTGTCTTAAATAAAAGTCCTGGGGAAATGTACTTTGGTTACACATAATTATATTAAATGTTTATATAATTTGTTAAATGTATTCTCTACTGGGCATTAGCTCATTTCTATCATAACAAACATTTAGGTTTATGATGATATGCCTTCACTCAACTAAAAATTTGTGGAGATATTGATGGAGCGCAAAAGCTTATTTGAATGTATTATGTGATCACAGTCACGGGGCTTATGTGTTTGGGATGGAAGTTCTATTTATGAGTGTAATCAAGGCCCTAGCCTTGAAGGTTGTAAGCCCTCTTTAGGCATTTTATTGTATCTCTTTTATTTCTTGAACTATAATGTAACTTTTATGAGAAAGATAAATACTGGACTTGTGTAGATGGTTGTACTCTGAGTTATTTTCTATAATCCTTCTTTATATTTTGAAATTGGAGATTGATAAAGGTAAGTTAATTATAAAATAGATTAAAAGATTGGGGCATTATAGAAACAGTGAGAGAGTTTATATGAGTATATAGACTCTAGGTTGGCACACTTGGGATGGTCCCCAAAGGGCACCCAAGTTTTGTAGAGGAGGCAGTTATGGACCAAGCATGCTTTGAACCCAACACCACACGCGCGCGCCGTCACTGCTGTTCGATCGATCCATCGACTGGCACAGGTTGTGGGTTGGGTCATAACTTTAATTTTTTGGAAAAAATTTGTTTGAATTTTTTCAAATATCCTACTGGAAACTTCAAAATTTTCAAATAGATTCAATTCTAATTTTTGCAAACTCAAACCAGTGCCACTCTCTCCTTCTCTGGTCACCTCTCTTCCCTCTGGCAGTTTTCTTTTTGCATTTGTTCAAAGGGTTGTGAACCCATTCAAACAGCCACCATTGAAGGCATAAATTCAGACTTCCTCCAGCAATTCATTCATTTAGTTCTCGCAATCCTTTCCTTGCATTCGTCTGTATATTTCCTGCTCTATTTTTCTATGAGAGAGAGTTCAACACAATCTGTTCGCCAAACCTCGAATTTGTAGTGTTGTAATTCTGGGGTGTAGTTGTATCTTGGGAGGTCGGTGTCATTTGTTCTCTAGCACTGTAGCGAGGACGTAACAATATTAAGGAAAGTGTGTCTAACACATGCCTCACCTTTTCCTTGATTTTTGTATTTGTGTTTTCTACATTCTGTAAGTTTGTTTATTTAATTTTAATTTAATTTACAGTTTGTGTTCTTGTTCTTGTTTTATACTTGAACAAGAATTTCTTTTATTTGCTTATATTTTCCGGAAATAATTTTGTGGAAATTATTGCCACACTTTTACTTTAATCTTTAGTTGTTATTTTATTATTTTAAATACACACTAATTTAATAAATAGTGTCCCTACATTAGAATGTCCTCAAAATTTTTACTATAAAAATTAAAATTTAGCACCAAATCAAATAACATTTGGTGCCAAAGAATAATTCACTAAATATAACAACTCGCTTTTGCACAATAGAGTACCCTCGAAATGTTGAAAATCCTAGGTATGAGAATTTGGAACTGTTTTTATTTTCTATTTTTAATTCAAATTTTGCTTTTAAAACACAATTTGTTTGGTGGACTTGTTTTTGAAATTTTTTTATACCGTGAGGTCATCACTTTTATTAGTAGAAAAAGTGGGAAAATCATACACTTTGTTTGGTTTTGAAACTCAAAAAATTATTTGTAGAGACCTTACTTTTTGAAATTTCTTTTGAAACCCTAATCATGAGATTATTTCAATTAAGACTTTGAATTTTTACCTTGTTACAAATTTGATCCTAGAATCGAAAACACATCGCGGATGAATCTGTACAAATCCTAATTGATCCCGGTAGCTTGGTAATCATTTCTAAAATTCTAATATTAATTATTTAACTATCTAATTGTAAATTAATTACATTAAACCCTAGTTTCCGATTAACACCGTTTTCATTCGATTATTCACATTTTAATTCAAAAGTGGTGCAAACCGAATTATTTTTCCCGTTACTATTTTAATTAATTCTATACTTGAAATAGGTATTTTAATTTTTAAATTTAATTCATACCCTCACACTTTTTTAAAATTGCACATTTGCCTCAAATTCATTACTTTATATATATAAAAGTACACTCTATTATAATAATCTTTTTCCATAAATATCTACACTATTTTAAGATGAATTTGTACACAAAAAGAAAATTAAAAACCCTCAAAATCTAGAGCACATGGCCAGCCACCTAGTATATATATGTGTAATGTACTTTTGGGAACAACTAGCTTGAAATAAGGAAGAATATTTGACTTGGAGCAAAATTGATGGTTGTTGTGTACTTGCTATCAATCTAGTTTTATCTTGACTAAATTATAACTAAATCATGTTTTAACACATAATTACATATCCTAATTAACCACCATTCCATTAGCTTTCAACTAAATCTAAAATTATTCAATTCCATTGGACTTAAGGACCCTTTAGACAATTCACCACAATTTTCCTACAAATAGATTACCTCCCTCAACACTTTTACACACTCAAACACATAATTTCACCATTCTTAGGCAAACAAGTAAGCCACAACACAACCTATCTTTTTCTTTTTTCTACTAAATACATGAAAATATATGCTTAGAATATTGTTTTCATATTTTTATGTATAGGGTCCTTATTTTTCAATAAGAGGTTGAGCTTTGTGATTACCATGCTTGTATTCTTTCTTATTGAAGCAAAGTCACCAATTTTCATCCATTTCATGTATCATTTTTAAATGAACACCTTCAAACTAAAAATCTAAGTTATTAGTATATTATTTATCATGTTTTCATCATAAGAGTAGTGAAAAATTACCCATGGTTGCTCCATGTTCTTACAACTCTTTTTGTTTCAAGTTTTGTGCACCAAATATTCTTGAGCTCAATTTTACATCAAAACCTTCCTTAAAGTGTTAAATTTCAAGAAAAATTAGATTTATTGAAAATGAATCAATGGTTTGGTAGAAAAACCAATCTTCGTAACAACCGACGAATTTGGATAGAACTAAAGTATTTCATTAATAACTAAAAATTTGGAAAAGTTATCCCACTTTCGTAAATTGATTTTGAAACTAGACAAAATTCTCTACATACTTTAAAGACCAACTTATGGAAAATTCTAAAAATACCACTTTGATAGTTATCATTGAAGTAAACTGAATTTGGAAATTTGTTTTTGTTAATAATTTTATGTTCTTAGTTGATTGAATATGCTTCTTATTGTTTGTTCAAGTATGACATCTACATATGTTTATTTTTGTATTACTTTAAATTTGTGCCTTGAAATGCTTATAGTGTGTAGGTAATGTTATTTCAATAAGTTGTTTTAACCTTAACATAACACACTTAACTCAACAAGAAACTTAATAAGGGTGGTGTTGGATTTTCAACCGCTAAAGAAATTTTTAGAGATAATCGGATTGATGAGACAAATGGTCCAGTTGTTTTGAAAATGAAAGGAAAATGATGGATCGTAGGATCAAGTCTTGCGCAAGTTGTGTCGCAGTACTAAAGTTGGCTTGGGTTTAGAATACGATCCTTTATGTCAGTCATGCAGTGATCTTGCAGAATACAAATAAGAATGCTTGGGGCACATATGAGAATTCCTGTGGCAGACCGAATCACAAATGAGAATTCTTGTGGCCGACGGGTTGTGACTATCTTGTATTTCAATATAACACAATCTGGATAAATAGCCTTAGGAGTGGGACATCTGGAACGGTGAGCAGGAAAGGGTACCGGTTTGCCTTGAGCCAAGCTTGAACTATTTGGTGGTAATGACATTCCCCGGCGAGTTGCCTAGAACTAATTTAATTGACTCTTATTCTTGAGAACTGAAAGTTATTATAAACTTTGCTTGATTATTGCTACCACTGTATGATATGATCGTGCCATTATTGTAATTGTATATTGGATTAGGAAAAAAGGAATTGGTGTGTGTGATTTTATTCAGCATTCCAAACTCATGGCGTTTTATGCCAAGTGCTGAAGAATTTTATCCGAAAGACGGGGTCATGAAACATGCGAAGACATATGGCTATTCTAGAAGAAACTAGAATTAGTTTTGTTAAGTTTCTCTTTGTAATCTTGTTTTGGGGTTGTAATATAAAAATTCTTGTTATTACTTAAGACACAACTTTGTAATTATTATCTTACTTATATATCTATATATATGTTTTGTGTGACATATCCTTTATTTTTTGTCAACTTATGTAAATCTTGTATTAATACCTTGTTAAGATCTATTAAAAAAAATAGCTTTACTATATAAGGAGATTGGACGTAGAAGGGATACTACTTCGACTCCTCCAATCTTTTTTAGGATTTTACTTGGTTATTAATCAAATGACTGATTAGTGACGTATCATTATTTATTCTTGTACTTGTAACTTTAGCAGTACCATGTATTTTTTTGTTATTATATTTCTTAATGTTCTCGAATTTTGGAGCATCACATTATTTTAAAATTATTTTAACTTTAATGACTTTTCTACTTTTTATAAAATTATTTTAACTTTCATGTAATTATTTTAATATTTGTTTGTTGATAACTTTATAAAAATTGATTTTCAATATCAGTGACGGTTGAGGAAGTTGAGCATAGTCTTTTAGTTTAGAATGCTTGCCATGGAAATGCATTGAAATTTGTAATCAAACACTTATTTTAATATTTTTTTTTATTTTGTATTTCACATGTTATAATTACGTGTCTATGATTTTTTTTTTCCTTCTTTTTTTTTTTTCTTTTACAGGTATATGATATAGATGACTTATGGAACATGATATATTTTGATATAGACTCATTGAGTAGTATTTTGTAATCAAACACTTGTATTTTGACATTTATATTTTGTTTGAATAATTAGGTTGAATTGTTTTGAATATTTTTGGACATTTAAATATATTTTGTTGAATGGAATAGAAGCTTGTTTTTGTTAAATGAATTTGGTTTATAATTTAATTTTTTGATGGATTTTTATTTGTTAATTAAATTTGAATGTTGAATGAATGTAATTTAAATTTTGCAGAGGTGATAGACAAGTTTTATTTGATTGCAACAAATGTTGTGTCTTGCTAAAAGTGACAATTTGCAGGAAATTATTGTGTCGCTAATGGTCTATAGTTAGAACAAAAGTTAAATTTTTGGCAATATATATACATATGTCGTTGTTGTATAACTTTTGGCGACTAATTTTAGAATTTGTTGCCAAAATTTTCTAAGACAACCCTTTGGCCACAACTTGTTGACAATTTTATGATTGTCATGAAAAACTTTTAGCAACAAAATTCTAACTTTAGGCAAAAATTTTAGGGTGAAATACTAATAAATTCTAAAATGTGATTGTGTGGGGGTTCAAGGTTAAGAAGGTCATTAAAGAGACAAAACTATGCTAATGGTCCAACAATGGCGGAATAACAGGAAGACGAGCAGTAACAACTGTTTGGGAAGTTGGAGAGTAAGCAGCTGGGTGAGGGTGAAGCGTGTTGCTCAAGAAGAAATTTATAGCAGTACACAAATGTGTAGCATCTCTCCCAAATCCCAAAAATTCCTCTCAATAATGTAACACTTCAATGTAACACACTAAAAAACTCATTAGTGTACTTTTCCCAAACGTAACAACATAACACTCAAAAAAAACTTTTTGGTGTATTTTTTCCAAATGTAATGCTTCAATGTAACCAAAGAAAAAAAAAATTAGTTTACTTTTCTTAAACGTAAGACTTCAATTAATATAATCTCAAACGTAACATTCTAACGTAACACATTGTAGACGTCCCCCGAACGCCCCGGGAGGAACGAATCCCCCCCCCGTTCCGTTCGATATTGGGCTCACTACAGTTCGGGACTCTTCAAATTGTCACGGTTCTACGTCTGAACCAAAGAGTCCAAATCCGGCAAATTGTTTTGAGAAAACAGATTTTTTTTGAAAGAAATGCCAAACATGAACTACTTTGCCAGATACAGAGTCGCCACCTAAATATTTTATTTTGGGAAAATTTAGGAAACCCTGACTCATTTGGCTAAGGCCACGTGTCTGTCATCACCAAAGTTGCTTCGGCTCGGGAACTTGGGTACGATTGGAGAAGGTCACTTCGTGAGCACCCTCGCTCGCCCGATCAAAGATCGGCCTCTACTAACCATGATATCTATTTTTGAAAACATTATGTGTTCTTATTCCGGTTATTAGCCTAGATTTACTATGTGATGCGCACAGCATACAAGTATAGACTGGATCGCCTGAATTGGAACAAAACATTTCATGTTTGTTTGTTTGAAAATGGTTTGATGGTGCTACTCGCAAGTAGGCTAAGACGTGGATTTGCCACCCTCAGGTGGGCTTAGAAAAACATGATTTTGCCACTATCTAGTGGGCTTAAAACACACAGTGAATGAATTGTTCCAATCCAAATAACCCAACCTTCACCCACAGGCACTCAGGCAGTTATATCACATAAGCAATTAGCCTCATGGTAAGCATGCTATCATGGCAGTCAAATTCACGGCGGCTCGTTCATGGCAGTCACTCACACGCATGCAAGGATGCTAAAGCATAAAACTTACCGAGTACTCCAAGCCAAAACAGAAACTAATTAGAAATCCATGCATGATCCTAATTATACAGAAATGCCTAATGCAACACATGCAAAATGCAACTATAGCAGGCTCGGCTATTCTAAACATGGCATATGAGATGCAACAGCTAACAAGTATTCAACTTTGAAATTGAAATATAAATGCAGTTAGTATGATGCGCCGAGCCCGGTGCATGCAAAACAGATGAATGATGCAAACATGCTGTCATACTGTATGCTAATTGAAACCTGCCCTAATCTAACCATTATAAGCTGGTAAATAAAAGGGAGAAAGACGTGGGGTTGGAAGACATACATTACACGCACGCACACTTATTACAATTATGCCCTCGCATAGAGGGTCCGAAAGAATAATATACAATCCCAAATAATTACAGTCCGAATATGTACAAAAATCCTAATTAATTACCAAATTAACTAAGAAAACGATAAACTGGCATGCAAGCCAGGGACTGCCTTGACTCCGTCCCGGATGATGAATGATGCATGCTCGGATTGCCTTGTGCAGAAATCCACGGCGATGCCCCGATTAGCCTCTATTTGCAATTTATTCTTGGAATGCGTGCCAAGCTCTGGAAGACTGCTGATTCTTGATTTGCTGCAACAGAGAGCATGAAAAGGGCATGGCAATGTATTTTCACAAATGTATGCATGCCTCGATCCTCGTGCCATCAATCACGCATATCGATGCATGATGGCCGAGGAGTTGAATTGCACGACTCAATATGAAATGAATGCACACATAAACACAACAAAACCTAAACTCCATCATGGATAATCCGGAGTGTCGATGACTGGGAATTGAGACACGTTCCATCACTCGAAGTACAAAACGTCCTTTGTTTCCCGTGGTCGGGCTAACTCCTATCCCAAGCACGATGCAATATGCATGATATGCATGAAATGCAACTAATATACAACCTAGCATGCACAGTGCTATGAGATGACATACACGATGCACGAGATAACATGGCATACACAATGCGCTAACGTACAACCTAGCATACACAACGCTATGGAATGAAATGGCATACACAATGCGATAATGGAATTACACTAACACAAGTGGACTTCAGCCACACTCACATAAGAGGCCATCAGATGAAAATGAGACACTCGAGATGCGTGCACACATGCACGCAAACCGAGGACCGATCCTAAGACACGAGATGCCACTCTGACAAGACATGGAAAAACATGGAATATGGCATACTAGCATGCAAATTTCAGTAGCAAAAAGTGATGCAAAATAGCCCCAAAACATGACAATATAGTACCCGATGCACGGAATGAACCCGAAACACGAAACTAGGCATATGCATTGGCCTATAACTATACAAAACATGCATTATTTGAACATGAAATGTGAAGATAGATTCAAGGCAGCCCAAAAACAAGCATATTTACAGTTTTAGGTAAGGCCAAACAATGAACACAAATAGGGCTAAACTAGCATGCAAAAATGGCCCCGAAAGAGAGGTAATGAAGCAAGTGGCAGCTGCTGGCCCTAAATGACTAAGTGCCCTTCAACAAAGTTGAAGAGGGGCTCAAAATTGAGCACTTTACAGTTTACAACTGAGGCCAAAACAGTGAATAAATAAGCTTAAAATACCATGCAAAATAAGGCCTAAAAAGAGGCTTAAACACAAAGTGTAAAAAGGGAGCTTCAAACAGAGAAAGACCCTTGATCAAACATGAAGAGGGGGTTAAAATAAAGCCATTTATAGTTCAGACCAGAGTCCAAAAATGCAAACACAAGGGGGTAACAAATCATGCAAAAAAAAAGGCCCAAAGAGGGATATAAAGGCAAGTGGAAAATGGAAGCCTCAAACAGTGATGAGCCCTTCAACAATGCTGAATAAGGGCTCAAAATAAGCAAATTTACATTTTATGACAGAGCTCAAAACAGTTTACACGTAGGCCAAAAATACTACACAAGAAATAGGCATACAAGAGAGGTAAAGAAGCAAGTGCAAAAAGGAAGCCTCAAACAGTGAGAGGCCCTTAAACAAACATGAAAAAGAGCTCAAAAAAATGATATTTTTAGTTAGGGTCGGAGTCCAAATATGCAAGCATGTATGGCTTAGAAAGGATACAAAAATAAGCTTAAAAGAGAGGAAATGTTGCTCACCCTTGAAGACCAAACTTTAGCAGCCTTTTGGCTTGAGAAAAGGTGCCTCCAAAGCTCTGAGAAGGCCCTCCAAGCTGCTGGAATGGAGTGGTGGTGTAGTGTTAGGTGGTGGTGTAGAAATGAGTGTAGGACTTTAGAGGTTTGAAGCTTGGAAGTGTAGAGGGAGCGAGATACAATATGGGAGCTCAAAGACAAATTTTCTAACCCCTAAACCAGAGCTGTGAGGCTGGTTTTATAGGCAAAAGAGGGGGAGAAAAGGGGGGAAAATTGGGGGGAAATGAATTCAAGTTTCCCCCCAAAAAGTTGGCCCCCCGAATACAAAATCTGGGGGGAAAAGAGATGCATATTTGAAATGTACCTGCAGCAAGGAGCAAGGCCGGCTGGTTATCCAGGTTGCAGGTGGCCGGTCGGCTACTTCCCATGGCCGGTCGGCTAGGGGTCAAAAGGTCCAAGAACAATTGCTGGCTGGCCACCACATATTGGTGGCCTCCCATGTGTGCTCAACACAATCATGTGGTCAAAAACTGGAGATAGTGAACCAGGAGAGAGAACAACCCACTTTTCAAAGGGGTTCAAAAGGTTCAAAAGCAATTACTGACCGGCCACCAAATATTGGTTGCCTCCCAGATGTGTACATCACTAATATGGGGTTTAGGGTGCAAGAAAATGGCCCAAGGGTGGTCAACATTGGCTTTGAAGTGAGAAAAAATCGGGCGACGGAGGGCGATGAAGGGATAAAGTTGGTTGACAGAACAATTACTGGCTTCCCATCCTTCTATGACCTTCCTAGCAATGAAACAGAGGTCCCTACCAAAAACGAACCAAAACCGATGCAAAATGAAGGTTCGGGGGCTGAAACGCGCAGCTTGGGGCCCTCAAAACTGACTGTTAGGCACCGGGAGTGGTGTTCGACCACGAAGTCGGTTTGTCGGACCACAGTGTCCCTCAAAAGGGAGCAAATAAGATGCATGCCAAAAATCGGAGCAAACGGAGATGGTTATGCGGTCCCGAACCGAGGCACACGGCCGACGGTTCCGAAAACCGGGAACCGGGCTCCAAACGAGAAAAATGGCCTACGACCACGAAACGTAGCCTACGGCCACTGAGAGATAATCTACGAGACCTCTCCCTCCCTTCGGGAAGAGAAAACAGAGAAAACGGAGCCTGGTTCGTAAACCGAGGCAAAGCGAGAAAGAGTCCAGAAGTCCGGAGGCAAGGCTCGCGGCCAAGACTCTGAACTCTCTGAACGAGCACGATATGCAACATCACCAAGCGCTCAATCGGTGACGTCTGA
>NW_021027220.1:289007-310082 GCF_004153795.1 Camellia sinensis | reverse complement strand
GGCTGCTTTGCCAGATACAGAGTCGCCACCTAAATATTTTATTTTGGGGGAATTTAGGAAACCCTGACTCGTTTGCCTAAGGCCACGTGTCCGTCATCACCAAAGTTGCCTCGGCTCGGGAACTTGGGTATGATTGGGGAAGGTCACTTCGTGAGCACCCCTGCTCGCCCGATCAAAGATCGGCCTCTACTAACCATGATATCTAGTTTTGAAAACTTTATGTGTTCTTATTCCGGTTATTAGCCTAGATTTACTATGTGATGCGCACAGCATATAAGTATAGACTGGATCGTCTGAATTGGAACAAAACATCTCGTGTTTGTTTATTTGAAAGTGGTTTGCTACTCGCAAGTAGGCTTAAAATGCAGATTTTGCCACCCGCAGGTGGGCTTAGAAGAGATGGTTTTGCCACTATCTAGTGGGCTTAAAACTCACAGTTGATGATTTGTTCCAATCCAAATAACACAACCTTCACCCACAGGCATTCAGGCAGTTATATCACATAAGCATATAGCCTCATGGTGAGCATGCTATCATGGCAGTCACTCACACGCATGCAAAGATGCTAAAGCATAAAACTTACCGAGTTCTCCAAGCCAAAACAGAAGCTAATTAGAAATCCATGCATGATCCTAATTATATGGAAATGTCTAATGCAACACATGCAAAAATGCAACTATAGCAGGCTCGGCTATTCTAAAATGGCATATGAAATGCTGCAGCTAACATGTATTCAACTTGGAATTGAAAATACAATGCAGTTAGTATGATGCGCCGAGCCCGGTGTATGCAAAACAAAAGAATGAATGCAAACATGCTATCATACTGTATGCTAATTGAAACATGCCCTAATCTAACCATCATAAGCGGGTAAATAAAAGGGAGAAAGACGTGGGGTTGGAAGACATACATCACACACACGCACACTTATTACAACATTGCCCTCGCGCAGAGGGTCCGAATAAATATACAGTCCCAAATAAATAATTACAGTCCCGAATAAATACAAAAATCCTAATTAATTTACAAATTAATCTAAGAAAGCTATAAACTGGCATGCAAGCCAGGGACTGCCTTGACTCTGATGAATGATGTATGTTTGGGCTGCCTTGTGCGGAAATCCACTGGGATGCCCCAATTAGCCTATGTTTTGCAATTATTTCTTGGAAAGCGCGCCAAGCCCCGAAAGACTGCTGATTCTTGATTTGCTGCAACAGAGAGCAGGAAAGGGGCATCGCAATGTATTTTCACAGATGTATGCATGCCTCGATCCTCGTGCCACCAATCACGCATCTCGATGCATGATGGCCGAGGAGTCGAATTGTGCAACTTAATATAGAATGAATGCACATAAAAACTCAACTAAAACCTAACTCCATCATGGATAATCCGGAGTGTCGGTGACTGGGGAATTGAGACACGTTCCGTCACTCCGAGTACGAAACGTACCTCGTTTCCCGTGCTCGGGCTAACTCCTATCCCAAGCACAATGTAATATGCATGATATGCATGAAATGCAACTAAGATACAACCTAACATACACAATGCTATGAAATGGCATTCACGATGCACGAGGTAACATGGCATACACAATGCGCTAACATTCAACCTAGCATACGCAATGCTATGAAATGAAATGGCATACACAATGCATAATGGACTTATACCAACATGAGTGGACCTCATCCACACTCGCATAAGAGGCCATGAGATGAAAATGAGACACTCGAGATGCGTGCACACATGCACGCAAACCGAGGACCGAACCTAAGGCACCAAATGCCACTCTAACAAAGCATGGCAAGGTATGAAATATGATATGCAAACATGAAAATTTCAGCGCTAAAATATGATGCTAAACAGCCCCGAATCATGACAATATAGCACCCGATGCCTAAAATGGTCCCGAAATGCAAGATTAAGCACATGAAATGACTTGTAGCTACATCAAGCATGCATTATTTGTACATGAGGTATGAATACAGATTCAAGGAAGCCCAAAAAAATCATGTTTACAGTTTTAAAGAAGGCCAAACAGCGAACGCAAACGGGGCTAAGCTAGCATGCAAAAATGGCCCTAAATATGAGATAAAGAAGCAAGTCACAGCTTCTGGCCCCAAACAGAATAGGGTCCTTCAACAATATTGAAGAGGGACCCAAAAAATGGCATTTTACAGTTTATGACCGAGCCAAAAACAGTACACAAGCATGCTCAAAATACTATACAAAATAAGGCAAAAAAGAGAGCTATAACACAAAGTACAAAAAGGATGCATCAAAAAGTAAAAAACCCTTAATGAAACATGGATATGGGGTCAAAATAAGTCTGTTTTTAGTTCGGACCAGAGTCCAAAAACAGAAGCACAAGAGGCTAATAAATCATGCAAAAATGGAGCCAAAAAAGGGATATAAAGGCAAGTGAAAGATAGAAGCCTCAAACAGTGATGAGCCCTTCAACAACATTGAATAAGGGCTCAAAATAAGCCACTTTACAGTTTATGACATGCCTCAAAACAATTTATACATAGGCCAAAAATACTACACAAGAAAATGGCATACAAGGGAGGCAATGAAGCAAGTGCAACAAGGAGGCCTCAAACAGTGAGAGGCCCTTAAACAAACATGAAAAATACTTCAAAATAAGCCTAGTTCCAGTTAGGGTCGGAGCCCAAAACATCAATCAAGTATAGCTAATGTATTGAACAAAATAAAGCACAAAAAAGAAGAATAGGGACTCACCCTTGAAGACTAGTCTTTGGCAGCCCCTTGGCTTGAAATGCAGCACTCCTAGGCTCTGAAGAACAACCTCCAGCTGGTGGAATGGAAGATGGAAGGGTGGGGCTATGGGTTGGTGAAGAAATGAGTGTAGGACTTGAGGGTTTAGAGCTTGGAAAGATAGAGAGAGAGAGATACAAGGCAAGAGGCTCAAAGGTGATTTTTCTAACCCTTAAACCAGAGCTGGAGCTGCTGTTATATAGGCAAAAAGAGGGAAAAAAAGGGGGGGAAAATGGAGGGAAAACAATCCAAGTTTCCCCCCAAAATGCAGCCCCCCCAGATACAGAATCTGGGGGGAAAAGAGATATATATTTGAAATGTACCTGCAGCAAGGAGCAAGGCCGGCTGGTTATTGAGGTTGTAGGTGGCCGGCCGACTTTCCCCATGGTCGGCCGGCCAAGGGTCAAAAGGGTCAATGAGAATTAATGGCCGGCCACCACAGAAAGAGAGTCTTCCATGTGTGCACAATACAACCCTGTAGTCAAAAACTGGAGAAAGTGAACCAGGAGAGAGAACAACCCGCTTTTCAAAGGGGTTCAAAAAGTGTAAAGGCAATTACTGGCCGGCCACCAAATATTGGTGGCCTCCCAGATGTGTACATCACGAATATAGGGTTTAGGGTGCAAGAAAATGGCCCAAGGGTGGTCAACATTGGATTTGAAGTGGGAGAAATCGAGCGACGGAGGGCGATGAAGGGATAAAGTTGGCTGACAGAACAATTACTGGCCTCCCATCCTTCTATGATCTTCCTAGTAGTGAAACAGAGGTCCCTGCAAAAAACGAACCAAAACCGATGCAAAATGAAGGTTCGGGGGCCGAAACGCGCAGCCTGGGGCCCTAAAAACTGACTGTTAGGCACCGGGAGTGGTGTTCGACCACGAAGTCGGTTTCTCGGACCACAGTGTCCCTTAAAATGGAGCAAATAAGATGCTTGCCAAAAACCGGAGCAAACGGAGATGGTTAAGCGGTCCCGAACCGAGGCACACGGCCGATGGTTCCGAAAACCGGGAACCGGGCTCCAAACGAGAAAAATGGTCTACGACCACGAAACGTAGCCTATGGACACTGAGAGATGATCTACGGGACCTCTCCCTCCCTTCGGAAAGAGAAAACAGAGAAAACAGAGCCTGGTTCGCAAACCGAGGAAAAGTAAGAAAGAGACCGGAAGTCCGGAGGCAAGGCTCGCGGCCAAGACTCTGAACTCTCTGAACGAGCACGATATGCAACATCACCAAGCACTCAATCGGTGACGTCTGAGTCTTAAGGTCGGTCAAAAATGGGGTGTCTACACACATGTACTTTTTTCAAACGTAACACTCACAGTTTGAAATTATACATTACTAAGGAATATTTGTATTACTTTTGAAATAGTCTGAAGAATCTCACATTCTTTTGTTTTAAGTATTACATTGGAGTATTACGTTTAGAAAAAGTATACTAAGATTTTTTTTTTGGGGAGGGTTACATTGGTGCGTTTTGTTTGAAAAACAGTACACCAAAGAGGGTTTTTTGTGTGTGGGAGGGTTACATTGGTGCGTTTTGTTTGAAAAACAGTACACCAAAGAGGGTTTTTTTTGTGTGTGTGTGTGTGTGTGTGTGTGTGTGTGTGTGTGTTACATTAAACTATTGCACTAAGGAATTTTTTTGGAATGTTATATTGAAATGTTATGTTTGGAAGAGTACACTAAGATTTTTTTTTGTGTGTTACATTAGAATGTCACACTAAGGAGTTTTTGTGTGTTATATTAGAGTGTTACATTAAAGAATTTTTTTAGATTATTATATAAGAGTGTTACATTTGGAAAAAATATACTAAGAAATTTTTTTGTGTGTTAAATTAGAGTGTTACACTAAAGAGTTTTTGTGTCTGTTATATTAGAGTGTTACACTAAGGAGTTTTTTTAGATTATTATATTAGGGTGTTATATTTGGAAAAATAACTAAGAAGCTTTTTTGTATGTTATATTAATAAGTTTTTTTGGAGTGTTATAGTAGAGTATTACGTTTGGAAAAAATACACTAAGGAGTTTTTTTATGTGTTACATTAAAATGTTACAATAAATTTTTTTTGTGTGTGTTATATTAGAGTGATACATTAAGAAGTTTTTTTGAAGTGTTATATTGAAGTGTTAGGTTTGGGAAAAGTACAGTAAAGAGTTTTTTTTTTTTATTATTTGTTACGTTAGGGTATTACACTAAGACTTTTTTTTAGTGTTTCATTAGAGTATTACGGTTTAAAATTATACATTTGGCAAAAACTTACCAAGTAGTTTTTGTACTTCCTTTGAAATGCTTGGAAAATCCTACATCCTTTTAGAATGTTTGAAGAATCTTCTATTTTAAGTCATTTTTGTATTGTTTTTGAAATGTTTTCCAAATAAAAAAAAATTATATAATAACTCATTCCAAATTTGATTATCATATATTATGTACCTTACCTTTCTATAGCTCAAAAGAAAAAAAAGATAAGAAATATAATAGAAATAAGGGTATAACCGTAAATCTAATTTTTAAATAATATATTAAGGCTAGGTTTGGTATTCCCTAAAAAAGACAAAAAGTCAAAAAGTCACTATCTTATTTAAGTTATATCATCTTATTTAAGTCACATCGCTTCTCTACTACATCACTTCAAACCCAACTTATATTTTACAAAAAATCAAAAGTACACTTATTTAGAACATCTCAAACAACCCTTAAAATCTACATTTTCAAAATCAATAGGATGAATTGGTCTATAAAAAAATCTTTAGGACTAAATGAATCATCATTCCTCAAAATGGAATTTATAGGTAAATTTTTCAAAATTTTATGCATTGAGAAAATTGATTTTTCTTGTAGTGTATAATTAAAAAGGCAAAATCTATTTTACACTCTTGTAATTTGAGGGCGGAGCACTTTACCTATCAATGATTCAAATACAGTCTGAATATTCCAATGTGATTTTAGACCAAAGTGCAATCATTAATTCCATTAACTATAAATGTGAAATAACTATAATACCCTCACACTCTATTTTTTTTTATTGTTTTCTTTCTCTCACATCTTTCATATACATAATTTATAATTTCAAACTTTAATTAAATTAAATCATAATTAATCATAAATTGTTAATCCAATTTTAATTTATTATAGTTTAGACCACAATTAATCCTAAATCTTTAATTATTTATTTTAATTCCCAACTTTTTAATCTAATTACATTTTAGATCACAATTAATAAATAAATAAAAACTCTATTATTTATTGTAAATCCTAACATCTTAATCTAATTTTAATTTAATTATATTTTAGATTGATCATTAATTATTATTTATTTTATATTTTAATTTAATTATATTTAAAATCCTTAATTATATTTTATATTTCATATAAATCATTAACTATTTGTTAATATAATTTAATTTTAGATTTGGAGAAGATGGGTGAAATTGTCTTTTTGTGTTAATTTTACGTCATTTTTTTTATAAAACTAAACCCACTCTAAAAGATGGTATGTGTGATACATCTTCTGTTAGTTTGGATGGAAAAACTACTGGCAGTATTTTAGTTCAAAATTGCATTGAGGCTTTTTGGCTATATTTGAACTATGGAGAGTAAAGTGCTCCAACCTCAATCATAAGAGGGTAAAATGAATTTTGCTCTAATTAAAACAAAAGTTAATTGGTGAAAAGATCATTACTACATGTCTATATGCTATTTGGTCTAAAGTTTATTTATTTATTTATTTTTTGCTGATAAAGACATGTGTTGAAAAGCCTCTAGAGCCAAAAAGTTGTCAAAAAATTGGTTGAAAAGTTGCTAGTGGGTGACAGCTTGTGACAGTGAGGTGAACAGATGGGTAACATTGAACAAATATGTTAATAATATGTGATACGTGTACAGATAAATAGCATTTGAATATATGGTTGGACAAATAGGTAACACGTTTACAGATAGGTTACATTTGAACATATTGATTGATAGGTAAGGTTTGAACAAATACGTGCCGTTTTGGATAGATAATGTCCTTTTGCCCCCCCCCCCCCAAAAAAAAAAAAAAATTAAGCTTAAATCTATTGGCCCAAAAGTTTTAAAAATGAATCTCTAACCTATAAATGTCCTTAAACCAACTCATATATTTAGAAACAACTTGTAAAATTTATTTATTTTTCATAGCATTTTTCTAAAACATGAAGACCATAATATTATTTCTTTACTTGATGGGGCAGCTTAGTAGGATAGTTGGTGAACCTAATGTGGACCGACAGCAGTAGCTAATTAAGTTAGGGTTACATGTAACATTATTGGTGTTAAAAAGGGGTTACTAATGGAGAAAATTATATTACGTGATAATCTTCAAAAAATTATTACACATTAATAAAAATATTTATAATATTTTGATAATTTTAATAGCAAGTTATTTTCCCTTAATAATGTTCACATAGAAAGAGGTACGGACGCTTGGGTTCCAAGAGTTTGACCCATTTTTTATTTTTATTTTTTTTAGCTTTGTTTGCACGTTTGGGAAGCAAACCCTAGGTCAAGGAACAGACAAAAAGGTTCCAAACGAGGGGCTAAGATTTGGAAGTTTTACTCAAATTTGGAGTCCCTAAGTTTGGCATTTGATTCTGTGACCTTTTCTCCTTTTAATATTAATTGGTACTACTCTTCTTGCCATCCACTAACTAGACATGTTTAGCAAACTAAGGTACCTACTTACTAGAATTTAATACTCCTATGTTACTTGAATATTAGAGGATTATTACTCTAATATTACTTAGCTAATTTAATACTCTAATATTACTCCTTCATAATCCTCTAATTTAATTCTCCTATGGTGCCAACATAGTTGGGATCATATTACTTAGCTATGATGCTTGTGCATTCATTTCTTTTATTGTTGTATAGTTTCTTATTTCTCATCAATAAATCTCTTTCTTTGCCCATCAAAAAAAAAAAGAAAAAAAGAATATTAGAGGATTATGAAGGAAATTAAATCTGAAAGATAATTTACAACTATAACTTTTGAGGATAAATTATAAATACATTTTTTGAAATTTGTTAAAAATAAGAATTCTTTCATCACGTTATGAAAATTATAAATACTTTATTGCCAATTTTTTTCTTGCAATTGACTGAACTACAAAAAATAAAATTATTCAACTACCGTCTAAACCAAAATAAAATTATTATATTACTCTTATTTTCATTCACCTACCAGCAAATTCTTCTCTTTACATCACAATAATATTCTTCAATCTTTCTCGATGACACACTATAAATGCTTGTAGACAATAATGACAGTGGTACTGATCGAGAGTAAGAGAGGGTGGTGCGATGGTTGAGAGAAATGGTGTGACTAGTTGAGAGAAAATGAAAATAAGGAAGGTGCGATAGGAAAAAGAAAAAGGAGAATAGAGTGTTTAACTTTATAAATGTTAATATAAGTGTTTCTGAAATAAATAAATAAATTTGTTGCTTATGTCATTACTTTAACTTTTTTATATAAAACTCATACAAAGTAATACGTGTCAACCAGACTTAACGAAAAATTTATTAGAAAAGTAATATTTTGAAATATATCCAATTTTCAAACTTTATATAAAATGATCAGCACTTTTTGGTAATTTTATTTCAAAATAAACATCAATTATTATGACATAATTGCAAAAATATCACTATTATATCATTTTAAATGAGTTTTATATACAAAAGTTATATTGGTAGATCACTTGTTATTTTCACCCTTTTATATAACCTGATTACATGACAAAATATTAATTATTTTCATTAATACTTTAATAATTATTTTCAAATAAAATAACTAATTATGAATATCTATATAAGTGGTGACCTAAGAAGTGATAAAAAGACGATGACATAGCATCTCACAATTTATTGTATTTTTGGTTAATGAGTGTCTCGAAAACATTATTTAACAATATATTAAATTATTGTATATTCAACATTTATGGAGGAGGCTACTTTTTAACAAAACTCTTATTATATATGAAAAATTGTTAGTGACCACCTAATGAATATGTAAAAAAACACATAAAAATATATAAAAATATGTAACAATGTATAAAAAGTCTTCTTTTTTTCTTTTTTTTGGGGGCGCAAAAAAAAAGAAGATATTAGTGGGTTTGTTAGATTGTAACAAAAGAACCACATTGCTCCATCAACTTTAAACTTGATCCTCTACCCTTCTCATTGTCCCAAATGATAGTGTTGAAAATCAAGCCACGTTTTCATCAGATGCCATATGCATCAAGCCCTTTTCTTTATTTCATATGCTTTCGGTGATTAATTTATTTCATATGCTTTCGGAGTGGCCGTAGGCTACGTTTCGTGGTCGTAGGCCATTTTTGCCCGTTTGGAGTCCGGTTTCCGGTTTTTCGGAATCGTTGGCTGTTCGCCTCGGTTCGGGACCGCTTAACCATCTCCGTTTGCTCCGGTTTTCGACATACATCTTATTTGCTCCCTTTTGAGGGACACTGTGGCCCGGGAAACCGACTTCGTGGTCGAACACCACTCCTGGTGCCTAACAGCCAGTTTTCGGGGCCCCGAACTACGTGTTTCGGCCCAGAAACCTTCATTCTGCATCGGTTTGGGTTCATTTTTGGCAGGGACCTCTGTTTCATTGGTAAGAAGGCCGTAGAAGGGTGGGAGGCCAGTAATTGTTCTGTCAGCCAACTTTATCCCTTCATCGCCCTCCGTCGCCCGATTTTCCTCACTTCAAAGCCAATGTTGAACACCCTTGGGCCATTTTCTTGAACCCTAAACCCCATATTTGTGATGTACACATCTGGGAGGCCACCAATATTTGGTGGCCGGCCAGTAATTGTTGTTGACCCTTTTGAACCCCTTTGAAAAGTGGGTTGTTCTCTCCCCTAGTTCACTTTTTTCAGTGTTTTACCACATGGTTGTGTTGTGCACACATTAGAGGCCCTCTTTCTGTGGTGGCCGGCCATTAATCACACTTGACCCTTTTGACCCTTGGCCGGCCGGCCATGGGAAGTAGCCGGCCGGCCACCTGCAACCTAGATAACTGGCCGGCCAGAATCCTTACATCATCTACAGTGCAGATATGCATCTGTTTTCCCCCCAGATTTTGTATCCAGGGGGCTGCATTTTGGAGGGAAACTTGGTTGGTTTTCCCTCCATTTTTCCCCCCATTTCCCCCCTCTTTTTGCCTATATAACAGGAGCTCCAGCTCTATTATTAGGGTTACCAAAAATCCCCCCTAAGCTCTTGCTTTCTATCTCTCTTTCTCCATACTCCTAAGCTCAAAACCTCTCAAGTCCAATACCCTTCTCTACACCACCACCTAGCACCATATCTCCAACCTCCATTGCAGAAGCTTGAAGATGATTTTCAGAGCTAAAAAGATACCAAACTCAAGCCAAGAGTTGCCTAAAGTTTGGTCTTCAAGGGTAAGCACCATTTTCCCTCTTTTTGAGCTTATTTTGTATGCTTTCTAAGTCATATTTTCTTGCTGTTTTGGGCTCCGACCCTAACTGGAACTAGGCTTATTTTGAGCCATTTTTCATGTTTCATTAAGGGCCTCTCACTGTTTGAGGCCTCCTTGTTGCACTTGCTTCATTACCCCTCTTGTATGCCTATTCCTTGTGTGGTATTTTTGGCTTATGTATAAACTGTTTTGAGGCATATCATAAACTGTAAAGTTTCTTATTTTGAGCCCTTCTTCAACATTGTTGAAGGGCTCATCAGTGTTTGTGGCTTCCATTTGCTACTTGCCTTTATAGTTCTCTTTTGGCTCCATTTTTGCATGGTTTGTTAGCCTCTTATGCTTCTATTTTTGGACCCTGGTCCGAACTACAAATAGTCTTATTTTGACCCCATATTCATGTTTCATTAAGGGTCTTTCACTGTTTAAGGCACCCCTTATACACTTTGTGTTATATCTCTCTTTTTGGCCCTATCTTACATAGCATTTTGAGCATTCTTGCATACTGTTTTGGGTCCGGCCATCAACTGTAAAGTGCAATATTTTTTGCCCCTCTTCAACATTGTTGAAGGGCCCCTTTGTGTTTGAGGCCAGAAACCACTACTTGCTTCTTTGTCCATCTTTTGGCCCTTTTCTTGCATGAGATCTTAGCCATACCTGTGCTGGTTTTGGGGGTTTGTTGTAAACTGTAAAATATCATATTTTGGGCCCATCTCCAACATTGTTGAAGGGCTCTAATCTGTTTGAGGTCTGCAGCTGTGACTCACTTCTTTATCTCACATTTAGGGCCATTTTTGCATGCTAGTTTTTCCCTATTTGTGTTTGCTTTTTGGCCTTGCTTAGAACTGTAAACATGCTTATTTTGGAGCTGCCTTGAATCTTTCTTCACATGTCATAAGCAAATAATGCATGCTTGATGTAGCTACAGGTCATTTCATGTGCTTAATCTTGCATTTCGGGACCATTTCATGCATCGGGTGCTATATTGTCATGATTTGGGGCTGTTTTGTGTCGCATTTCAGTTCTGAAATTTGCATGCTAGCATATCATATTTCATGCCTTACCATGTCTTGTTAGAGTGGCATTTGGTGCCTTAGGTTCGGTCATCGGTTTGCGTGCATACGTGCGCGTATCTCGAGTTATCTCATTTTTCATCTGATGGCCTCTTATGCGAGTGTGGCTGAGGTCCACTTGTGTTGGTGTAAGTCCATTGTGCATTGTGTATGCTATTTCATTTCATAGCATTGTGTATGCTAGGCCGTATATTAGCGCGTTGTGTATGCCATGTTACCTCGTGCATCGTGTATGCCATTTCATAGCATCGAGCATGCTTGGTTGTATATTAGTTGCATTCATGCATGTCATGCATACTGCATTATGCTTGGGATAGGAGTTAGCCCGAGCACGGGAAACGAGGTACGTTTCGTACTCCGAGTGACGGAATGTGTCTCAATTCCCCAGTCACCGACACTCCGGATTATCCATGATGGAGTCTAGGTCTTGTTGCGTTTATATGTGCATTCATTCTATATTGAGATGCACAATTCGACTCCTCGGCCATCATGCATCGATATGCGTGATTGGTGACACGAGGATCGAGGCATGCATACATTTGTGAAAATACATTGCTATGCCCCTTTCCTGCTCTCTGTTACAACAAATCAAGAACTAGCAACCTTCCGAAGCTTGGCGTGCTTTCCAAGAATAATTGTAAAACAGAGGCTAATTGGGGCATCCCAGTGGATTTCCGCGCAAGGCAGCCCAAACACACATCATTCAGAAGAGTCAAGGCAGTCTCTGGCTTGCATGCCAGTTTACAGCTTTCTTAGTTAATTTGTAAATTAATTAGGAATTTGTATATATTTGGATTGTACTATTTGGACTGTATTATTTGGACTGTATAATTCTTTCGGACCCTCTGTGAGAGGGCATAATTGTAATAAGTGTGCGTGAGTGTGATATATGTCTTCCAACCCCACGTCTTTCTTCCCTTTTATTTACTTGCTTATGATGGTTAGATTAGGGCATATTTCAATTAGCATACAGTATGATAGCATGTTTGCATTCATTCATCTGTTTTGCATGCACCGGGCTCGGCGCATCATACTAACTGCATTGTACTTTCAATTCCAAATTGAATACTTGTTAGCTGTTGCATCTCATATGCCATGTTTAGAATAGCCGAAGTGGCCTTAAACAAACTTTTTAAGCATGAAAAAATAGAACCTTTTCCAGTAGAAAGTTAAGCTTAAATCAGCATGAAAATAAGGCAAAAATCTTAAGCAAAAATGGGCGATTTAAGGGTTAGAAACTCACCCTTGAAGACCACCTTTAAAGCTGCAACTCCAACAACTTTTCTAAGCTCAAACTAGTCCAAGAACACCAAAACCAGCTCCTAAGCTCCTCAGTAACAAAAGGATGGTGTTTGAGTGTGTGTTTGTGTGTTAAAGTATGATAAAACTACCCTTAAGGTGATTTTCTTGGAGGAATAGCCAAATCAGGAGGTGACACGTTGCACTAGTGATCCATGAAACTAAATGTTCTTGGTGGTTCTATCAAAATGCTTATCAGATAATGCTGGTGATTGTTTCCTATTTTATATGAATTAGTTAAGAGATATTCTTCTATTTAATATCTCGAGCAGAATGTGTTCCTAATATTTTAAGATATGGCTATTAACCATTATTTCATACCACAATAGAGCTATAATCTTGGGATTTGGTCTGGTGATTATGACATATGTTATTCATCCATCATATCTTGAGTCCCACTACCTATGATCAACGAGTCAGGGTTTCCTAAATTTCCCAAAATAAAATATTTAGGTGGCGACTCTGTATCTGGCAAAGCAGTCCATGTTTGGCACTTCTTTCAAAATCTGTTTTCTCAAAACGATTTGCCGGATTTGGACTCTTTGGTTCAGATTAAGAACTGTGACAATTTAAGAGTCCTGAGCTGTAGTGACCCCAAATGAACAGAACGGGAGCTCACCCTCCCGGGGCGTTCGGGGACGTCTACACATAGCATCTCACAATTTATTGTATTTTTAGTTAATGAGTGTCTCGAAAACATTATTTAACAATATATTAAATTATTGTATATTCAACATTTATGGAGGAGGCTACTTTTTAACAAAACTCTTATTATATATGAAAAATGTTAGTGACCACCTAATGAATATGTAAAAAAACACATAAAAATATATAAAAATATGTAACAATGTAAAAAAAGTCTTCTTTTTTTCTTTCTTTTTTAGGGGGGGGAGGGGGGTGCAAAAAAAAAAAGATATTAGTGGGTTAGTTAGATTGTAACAAAAGAACCACATTGCTCCATCAACTTTAAACTTGATCCTCTACCCTTCTCATTGTCCCAAAAGACAGTTATATTAGGGACGACAAATTTTTTTTTTTTGATCGGCAAAGAAAATCTTTATTGATGAAAGCATGTAAAAGAGATACAGAACATCAATAAAGAGGAACTTGGAGCTAATGAAGCTTCAAGCTCCAGTTGGTGAGAAACCAACAAAACAAAACAAGAAGAAAAGCATAACAGAATTCAAGCCATGACTGGAAGCCCAGTCTTCACCCTGGTTAGCACACATTTCTGCACCAAATCTGAACAAAACTGACCAAACCCAATCCAAACCAGCACTCAATCAAAACAACTTCAATCCAGCAGCATAGTAAGCATGGTGACCTAGAGCAATCTGATCAAAAAGAGAAACACTAGCTGGGCTTGAAGCTCCATGCCACTCTACCACTTCTGAGAAAATCTACCAAACCCCACACAAGCTCAAAGAACAAACCAGAATTGCAGTCCTTCACCCAGCTAGACACCACAAACTAGACTGCAGACCCAGCCAAAATACTGCTAGCACTAGCATTACATCTCCCTCCGACTAACCACATAGCAGACCACAGATATGCATAACACTCCAGAGCAGACCCCAGCATGCCATATTTGCAGCAAACTCAACACGAAGCTAGCAGAACAAAATAGCAACCTGCAGATTAATTCGGACTGAGCCAGTTGTTGATGAACTGCCAACCTACAGCAACCCACCACAGAGATACAGCACCTAAGCTGATGAACTACCAACCTGCAGCCTAATGTGATGAACTAGCCAAATCCTCTGTTCTGCCTGAGCCTATTGCTGAGAAGACTTCACACAAGCAACCTGATCTGGTATAAGTTAGAAACTATGTCATGGACTAAGTAATCAACCTTGAAAGACCACTTCACCCACAGAGCAATCTGTAGTTTCATCCAGTCACATAATCCTGCAAAATCTGGAGTTTCTCCCTTAAATAAACACACGTTTCTTGTCTTCCAAACTGACCACAGCACTAATGCTGGGACTGCCTGCCATGCTCTATCTGTCCAAGACTTTGCTATACCCCCTGACCACCAATGGAGTAGGCCCTCAACTGTACCAGGGATGACCAGATTCTGATCCCACCAGCTAGCCATGGCTGCCCGGCACTTCCAAACCTGAGGACAAAACAATAACACATGCTCCATTGACTCCTCCCCAGATTGACAGAATACACACTGGATCTGAGCATTGGGAGGTAGAACCCCTATCCTTTGAAGGAAGGAAGATGTCTTAATTCGACCTCTCCAAGCAAGCCAGCAGATAAACCGCATCTTTGCAGGAGCCAAACTTGCCCAGACCCCAGTTGGCACCTTCAAACCAGGGCCTTTATTTACCACCCACCAACTCCACAGAGATGAAACAGAGAACTTCCCAGACTTTGAGATGAGCCAAGAACAAGAGTCTTCCACTTCCTCTCTGAGCACAGGGGATGATTCCAATGCTGCATACAATCTCTGCAGCTCCTCTTCCTCTCATGCCAGTAGCCTTCTTCTAAATTGAAGCTGCCACACCCCAAGGCTCTTCTTGGCACTAATTTGTTGCAAGGATTCCTCATTCTCAGTGGATAGACTATATAATCTGGGGAACTCCTCTTTCAGACCTCTTCCATTCATCCAAGTGTCTAACCAAAACTGGATCCTCCTCCCATTACCCACTGCTAGCCTAAAATTCTGATTATAAAACCCACCCAAAGACTGATTAAGTGAGAAAAGCTGCACTATATCCTTCCATATGGTAGACGCCCCATCTATGTTGTGCAAAGATGGTAACCAACCCCCACCGACACGACCATACCTTGAGCAAACAACTAATTTCCACAAAGCTTTATCCTCTGCACCAAATCTCCACCACCATTTTAACAACATACAATCATTCACCTCACCCAAATCTCTTACACCCAAACCCCCTTGATTTTTATTCTTAGTAACCTCCCCCCAATTAACCAAGTGAACACTCCTCCCATCTTTAGATCCACCCCACAAGAACTTGGCTTGGATTTTCACTAGAGCCTTATCAACCCCTTTAGGCATCTTGAACAAAGATAGAAAGTACAAAGGCAGGTTAGAAAGGACTGATTTTATTAATGTCAAACGCCCAGCGAAAGACAGGAGTTTCCTCTTCCAAGAAGACAGCCTCTTACTCACCTTGTCCAGAATTGGGTTCCAAGTACTCTTTCTCCTCGGGTTGGCCCCAAGAGGCAATCCTAAGAAGTTAAAAGGTAATTTCTTCGATAGACAATTCAATCTATGGGCTAAACCCTCAATTTCATCAACTTGGAAGCCCACCCCACAAACAGCGCTCTTGTGGTAATTTATTTTTAAACCCGACATCATTTCAAAACACCTCAACACCCTTTTGATATTAATCACCTCATCCTGACCTCCTTCACAAAACACTATGGTGTCATCTACGAATTGGAGATGAGAGATGCGCAAATCATTACTACCAACCGAGGCTCCTCTGAACAAACCCTTCTCCACTGCCCTTGCTAATAATAGGTTAAGAGCTTCCGCTGCGATTATGAACAGAAAAGGAGTAAGGGGGTCACCCTGCCTTAGCCCCTTCTGTGGCTGGAATTCCTCTATCGGTGAGCCGTTAACCAACACAGAAACCCTGGCTGAAGAAATGCAATTTCTCATCCAAGCTAACCACTTCTCACCAAAACCCAAGTTTTTCATCATCGACCACAGAAATTCCCAGTTAAGTGAGTCATAAGCTTTTTCGAAATCCAATTTCAGAATTATACCTCTCTTTCTAGATTTCTTCCATGCATCTACAACTTTATTTGCTATGAGCACACCATCCAGAATTTGCCTACCACTCACAAAAACAGACTGAACCTCATTGATCACAGAAGGTAACACTCTCCTAAGCCTCCTTGAGAGCAGTTTAGCTAAAATTTTATAGACAGAGTTCACTAAGCTGATAGGTCTATAATCCCCCAAGCCTATGGGGTTGTCCTTCTTGGGTATAAGAACTATGAAAGAGCTGTTAACCCCTCTAGATAGCTTACCATTTTGATGAAACTCATTCACCATACTTAAGATCTCCCCTTTCAATATAGGCCAACACCCCTGGATACAATTAAGGTTGAAGCCATCTGGGCCTGGTGCTTTGTTCCCATCACAGTCCTGCACTGCTTCCCAAACCTCCTCTTCAGAGAAACCAGCTTCTAGAGTAACAGCATCCACTGGATTAATAACAACAAAAGGGCCCTTAATTATTGGCCTTATTTTCCAATTCTCCGAGAACAACTGACTGAAGTACCTTACTACTTCAAGCTTCACCTGATCCGGATCCTCGACGCACCTACCCTCTACTACAACAGAGTCAATCAGATTCTTCCTCTGCCTTCTGCTGGCCATAATGTGAAAGAATCTAGTATTTTTATCTCCGGAAAGAGCCCACATCTACCTAGATTTCTGGTGCCATAATCTTTCCTTACTTCTGCTAAGCTGCCACACCTGGCTCCTAACTTCTCTTTTTCTCTTCAATTCTGCTTTCTGGAGAGGGCTAGACTCTACCTTCAAATCCCATTCATGGAGCTCCTCCTCTGCCTTCTTTAGCTAAGTATCAATATTTCCAAACACAGCCTTGTTCCACACCCTTAAGTGATTCTTAAGTAAGTTCAACTTTCTCATTACTCTAAACCCTGCCCATCCTTGAACTTGTGCTTCGTCCCACCTTTTCTTTACTTCAGACAAAAATGATGGATGCGATAACCAGGCATTGATAAACTTAAAAAGCTTTGGTCCCCAATCCCTGCCATCTTCCTTTAACAGAATGGGGCAATGATCTGAGATTGACCTTGGGAGGCCCCATTACTTGAATGAAAATTTTTCCAACCACTTCACATCCAGCAAAAATCTATCAATCCTACTCCACCTATTCTCATCTAGGGCATTGCACCACATATACTGCTTGCCTAGCAAAGGCATATCAGTTAATTCCATATTTTCCACAAATTCATTGAAATCCTTCATCCCCCTATCTCTAGAAGAGCAACCCTTCCTCTCTCCCATATATCTAATCTCGTTGAAATCACCTCCCACACACCATGGGTTTGGGAAATGATGATGGATGCTCACTAAAGATTCCCATAACTGCCTCCTCCCAAGAACCTCATTAGGAGCATATATATTCACAAGAGTACACAGAAAGGAGGTACTTGAGATACCTGATAAAATGATGAAGTTTCTGCCACTGCAGCAGCTCTTGAGCTCGAAGATTTGCGGCCTCCATATACACAAAAGGCCTCCAGCACTACCTACTGAATCCACCACCATAAACTCCACCTCTTCAAACGGCCATATTGACTTCACAAAATGATCATCCATGTTACTCCTTTTTGTCTCCTGAAGAAAGAGCACATCTACCTCTCTCTCCCTCACCAATCTCTTAATTTTACCCCTCTTTTCTAGCCTTCCCAGCCCTCGAATATTCCAAGAAACTAACTTCATTCAAACACACAATTAACACCCAGTCCCCCCCGGAACACCAACTAAACTCCCTTTGCCAATTATCCTCCTCCAATTCTGCTCAAATCCTTCACTTCCAGCTCCACAATTCTATTTACTACCTCTTCCTCTTTGCCGAGGAAGTCCATTCCTAACTCTGTGCCCACTCTCACAGTGGCCAGAGCCTCATCAAGCAACTGCCTCCTTCTTTTCGGTGCTTGACTTTGAGAAGAAGAAGACTTTTGGGAAGCTGCAACTTCGACAGAAGCTCTGAAGATAGCTCCCTTCTGAAATCCCAATCTGCCAAACACCCATTTCCTGCGATCCATGCCTTTTTTCCACTGCTTTCCCCTTCCCTGTGTTGCTCCTTCCCTTACAAAGCTCCCAGCTGCAGTCCGTTGGGCCTTAAATATTTGTTTTAGGTTTTGTTTTGTTTGGGCTTCAACTGTTCTACCCGAAGGCTAAGCCAAATCATCACTTAGCTCCGACCCCAGGTCCTGAATTAGTCCACTGGGCTCATGTCCCTGCTGCACACCCTTAACTAAAACCTCCAGATTTACACTGGGCCTTGCCTCTGCTGGCCCACTCAGCTCCCTCAAAAGACCCGTGCTACACTGTAATAACCCTCATCACTGCTTACCGATAAACATTGATTACCGTCAAACTAGACTGATTATGACTGATAATTGAACTGATTAAAGTAATGAACTGACTGACTGAAAACTGGAACTGAATTGACTGAGTCTATCTGTTTAATTGTGCATCTATCTGTTTGATTGATTATTTGATCTGTTCGTGTTTTAGTGTTTAAACTGCTAATTGGAGGCCTTATCGGCGGCCGAACCGGGAATTGATTGATGTTTTGTGATCATCATAATTAATGTGATTTTATGGTATAATTATCTGAAAACTGATTAGGTATGATTAAATTAGATTAAAATGAGTTAGAGTGCATGAGTTGATTTATTCACCATATTGCCATTGTTAGTGGGCCTCTTATTATAACATATTAGAGCCTTTGCATACTTGAATCAAAACACTTCTTCAGCCACATTTGAGCCTACAACCGACCTTAGAGAGAGAGAGACTTGAGGAGTTGATTTCATCTCAAATTTCTTGTGAATTACTTGGTAATTGAAGTGTAGATTGCTACTTTGAGCTCTCAAACCTTGAATACAAGACTAAGGTAGGACATTCATCTTCTTGTTGTTGTCATAGAATTGATTCTTGCATGATTCATGCTTCAATTATAGAGTTAAGTCTTGTTTTAGTTCATACATGTTGATATAGAGCTCATTTCATGCTTGCATGTTTGAATTGTTGAGTTTTGAGTTGAATTCATGGTAAAATGGTACATGCATGTCCATAATTTTGTAATGGTCCATGTTTTCAACTTGTTTTTGGATCAATTGGCTCCTTAGAGCATCAAATTGGAACTTCAAAATGATTTAAATTCATGCATGTTTGCATGTTCATATTGTTCATGAAATTGGTTTGAAATTGAGTTTGAATTAAACACCCTTGCGCTTTGAATGTTCTATCAAAATTGAGCTGAACCGTGTTATTCTATATGGTTTACAAGTGTTTTCTGGAAATTTCAGCCAAGGGATTGGTTTTGATGGCTTTTGAACCTGGGTTTTGGCTTGGGAGGTACACTTGAATTTCCAGTTTTCACTTTCCGCTCCGAGCGGGGGAAGTTTCGCTCGAGGTGGAATCCGGAAGCACCCAGTATCCCGCCCACTGTTTTACAGTCCTGCTCGACGGGAGGATTGGGAGCTCGAGCGGAGTCATGGTGTCTCAAGCTTCGAGCGGGACGTCGAGCGGTCCGTCGAGCGGAAGATTCATCCATCCGTAAGTCACTTTCACAGTACGCCTCGAGCAGGAAATGTTGACGCTCGAGCGCCTCGATCCTTTGTCTCTCGCAGCGGGCGTAAACCTGCGCTCTGACGGGAAATCTGTTTTTTCTGAAAATCCCGAAAACTGTTTTCTGATCAAATCTTTGCATCCTCATTCCCATTTCTAGGCATTCTTGGCCTAGTTTAAGCGATACGTTGGGATATAGATGTAGAAACACACCGAGGCATTAGGGATTAAATTATGATATTTCCCCAACTTGTGTAGCTTTAGTGGTGTGTTCAACCTGTGAAACTGTGTGTAGGGTTGGCGACTGGGGAGACACGCTCTAGCACACCGTAGCCCGAACACTGTGAGTAACAATTGTGTAAAGATATGTTCAACTGAGAATGTTTTCTGACTGTTTAACGAAACTGTTTTCTGAAGTACTTATTGTTAATTGTTGAATGTATGTCCTATATTCCGAAATGTATTGTGGCATCCTTAGCAACTGTTGTATACTGTTACTGCTACTATTACAGAGATCTCTGTCGGTTCCCTCGCGGAACCACTACTATTTATTGACTGATGGCCATCATTACTGTCTGGTCTTTAAGACCTATTGTTTACTGTATGCTAATGGATGTACCACATATGACTGAATAACTGTTCTGACTGAAAGACTGAAGTATTGTTTAATGAACTGTTTTCATTACTGTAAGGACATTTCATTCTTAACCTCTTTACGCATTATGTTATTCACTGGGCTTTAGCTCACTGTTTATATATATATGTAGGTGCTCAGCCACCAGATTGGAGCTAGGAGCGCGGGTTAGACTCCAGTTTTGTCAAGCCAGCCTTTGTGCCTCACTGCGAGGTTCCGAGTCGCCACGCTATGGCTTTGGGGTGCTCTGTTTTCTCCCCCCCCCCCCGGGTCACTGTTTGACTACTGTATAGACTGTCAGCTGCTAACTGTACTGTTACCAAGGGATTAGGTCCCTGTACTGTGTAACTGTAAATTTTGTATAGACTGTACTGCTTGTATATGTGAATGCATGAAAAATCTTTTTGGCATACAAACTGTCACAACTCAATGGACATTATTTATTTACTGTATTGGCTTCCGCCAGGCCCTGTACTCTGTTTTACTGTGTTACTGTTCTGCAGGCCTTCAATAATCT
>NW_021027220.1:256507-284007 GCF_004153795.1 Camellia sinensis | reverse complement strand
TGAAAACAACAGATTAAATTTTTTTTGTTGTTGTTTTTGTGTTGAACAAAAAAAAAATCGGGGATTTTTCGGGGTCGGAGAAACCCGTTCCCCGTCGGGAATCGGGGGCGGGGGGGAGTGATGGTGTCCCCGCCGGGAATCGGGGGCGGGGACGGGAATTTTTTTGCCTTCAGGGATCGGGGACGGGGAGTGTGATCCCCGGCCCCGCCCCGCCCCGCCCTAGGCCGTTGCCATTAATAAGTTACATAGACCAACTAGATCAACTACCTTATGCGTACAAAAAAGTAATTTGAAATTATAACTATTTTAACATTAATAATACATTTGACAGGGAGATGTAGTTATTTTATTATATTTTTTGTACTTTTTTTTATTTTAATAACAAAAGTGATATGATTATGTGATTACAGTTGTTCATACAAATTAATTTTATAAAATGATCGATTCAAATCACCGAGATGGATTTTATTATGGATCGACGAGTCCAACAGCGAGGTGAACTATTTTCCTTATTTATAAGGGATTTTTGGCCATAACTTCTTTTTAAAGCCCGTTTTTCTTGAAAATGATACACTCTAATTTTTTGACTCATAAAATCCTCCAAAATAAATAAATCTTGTAAGAAGGACAAAAATTTTCAGATTTATATTTTGTGTGACAAATTTACCCCTTTACATACATACACACTCTCTCTATATTTCTCTTCACCAGTTTGTCTCAACTCTCTCTCTCTCTTTCTCTCCCCACCACCATCAGTGTCTACCCCACTACCACCACTATCTCCATTACCACCATCATCACAACTACCACTATTTCCACCACCTCTACCATCTCCACCACCACCGTCTCAACCACTAGCACCATTCGTCACCGCTACCATCACTACCGTCTCAACCACCGGCGTCATTCGTCATTGCTGCCACCACCACCGTGTCAACTACCAACACAATTCGATGTCACTCTACCATTGACAACCACCATCGTCATTATTCGCTTCCAAGACCTCAGATCTGAGATTTATCATCTCAGATCTATATTCTCTCCCTCTCTTTCTCTTTATCTCCTCATGATGCTCTGTTTTTCAGACAGTAAAATTTTACTTTGGTTTGAACCAGATCTAAGGCAATGTATGTGTTCCCTTTGTCTCTCTATTTCTCTATCTTTTTCTCTTTCTCTCTATATGTATATATTTTTATTTTAGTGCATTTTTTGTCATCATCAGGTTGAATATTGATTTTGAAATCTCAAACAAAAATGTTATTTTAGTACATTCAATAGCAAAATAGTAAAATTTTTCTATTAACATCATTAATTCAATATTCTGACTGATTTCTCATTTAATATCTATATGAATAATAGTAACAATTATAGTAAGTGTGGTCATTAGTGATAACAATGGCAAAAATTCACTATTTATATATTTAAAGTAAACTGTAAAATTTTACTATGCAAATTAACTGAGTAAAATTTTACTGTCACTGGAGAATCTTGTCGGAAAATTTTCACCGACCGACAATGGTTGCCGAAAAATTGTCGCCGGTTAAGGTGATCAACGGTGGCCGGTGATAGCAGACAATGATCGATAGTGGTTGTAGTAACGTAAGAAAATAATAGAAGTTGAGGATATTATTATCATATTTTTAAATATTTTGAACTTCATCTTTAATGAATTAATTATTCTTAACTTGTCCTTTTAATAATAAAATTTGAAATTAAGGATTTATTACCAAAAATCCCTATTTATAATCTTAATTTAGATAAAAGTATTACAGAAAGTGTGGAAACCCATAATGGGTTTCACAAAAAGGCCCACAAAATAAAGAAAAGTGACTCACGATTTCTGAAATGACCAAAACATCCATCCTCCACTAACTAGTTTTGGGAGGGTTATTTGTGCAAATCCATGCACTTAATTTCTTCTTTGAATTGAGTTCGATAATGGCATTATATATCCAACCACATGGAAAACAGCTACGTTCTACACGTCCATGTGATGATGATCATGATTATGATCATGAGATAGATGGACGGTGGTTGAAGACCTATATATACCCGATGGAAGATGGGGTGGCTATTGTGCAGTCAATGAGGTTGATATCGGAATTTATTTTGATAATTTAACTTATTTATTTTTTAAGATATATTGAGTAAAATTTATCTACAAAAAATAAAGTTAATTGGACATAGATAACATTTTTATCTTGCATTTGTATTCAAAAAATAAATGGTAAATGCAGTTTGAAATATAAAAATACATACAAATACAATTCAAATAAAAGGTTACTGAAAACCAATCAACTTGAATTTTTTTTTTTTTTTTTTCATAAGTTTGTTCTACTCTATATAATTTAAAAAATAAATAATTTAAACCATCAAAATAGACCCTCAAATGAGTTCCATTGACCGCATAATCTGCACAGTAGCCACCACACCTCCCGTCACTACTATAGCAAAGCCAAAATAACCACTGTTTTTAATCGTGATAGTATATGTTATCAATCTGAGTTTTTCACATCACAAAAAGTGTCATCTATGTGACTCTGATGGTTTATCCTTACTTTCCATCACACTTAACTGTGATAGTAAACCTAAAAAATTGAGGTTGAAATTTGAAAGTATGATTAATATTTTCATGAAGATCTCAATTATTCTATAAAACTATCATTTCTAAAACATACATCTTAGTTTTTCAATAAGTGTGATTGTAATGAAAGAATGCCTCTCATCAGCAAGAATTTAGTGCTAATAAACGGATCAACTACCTCTAAATTTTCTGTGTAGAGGCTTGCGGCAAGGCAACTCCCTCTCCGCATTTTTGTTTATAATTGCTAGAGAGGGTTTGAACTGTCCACTCCAAAAGGAAAGGCTCCATTATCTGATCAAGGGAGTAGCTATAAGGACCAATGGTCTAGTTGTCTTGCACGTTCAATTTGCCGATGATACGCTTCTCTTCACAACGGCTTATTGTAGACACCCCATTTTTAACCGACCTTAAGACTCAGACGTTACCAACTGAGCGCTTGGTGATGTTGCATATTGTGCTCGTTCTGAGGTTTCAGAGTCTTGGCTGCGAGCCTTGCCTCCGGACTTCGGGGCTCTTTTGTGCTTTGCTTCGGTTTGCGAACCAGGTTCTGTTATCTCTGTTTTTTTCTTCCCGAAGGGAGGGAGAGGTCTCGTAGATCATCTCTCAGTGGCCGTAGGCTACATTTCGTGGTCGTAGGCCATTTTTCCCGTTTGGAGCCCGGTTTCCGATTTTCGGAGCCGTCGGCCGTGTGCCTCAGCTCGGGACCGCTTAACTACCTCCATTTCCTCCGGTTTTTGTCACACATCTTATTTTCTCCCTTTAGAGGAACACTGTGGCCCTGGAGACCACCTTCGTGGTTATACGCCACTTCCTGTGCCTAACAGCCTGTTTTCGAGGCCTCGAATCGCGTGTTTTGGCCCCCGAACCTTCGTTTTGCATCCGTTTTGGTCCATTTTTGGTAGGGACCCTATTTTCATTGTTAGGGAGGTGGTAGGATGGTGGCCGGCTACCTCTTCCCTTGAAAAGTCAGTTTTTTCATTTTCTCTCTCTAAAAGCCGATTTTTCTGACAAAAAGCTGGTTTTTCTCACTTTTGAGCCACATTTTCTGGCTTTTCATACCACCATTGTATTGTGCTCATTTGGGAGGCCACCAATATGAGTAGGCCGGTCAGAAATTCTTCTTGACCCTTTTGAACCTTGCTTAAAAGCTAGCTTTTCTCTCTCTTGGGTCACTTTTTCTGGTTTTTCTATACACAGCTATATTCTACTCTTCTGGGAGGCCACCTTTCTGGGTAGGCCGACCAGCAATTTTTCTTGAACCTTGTGACTCTTGGTCGGCCGACCAGGTGGAGTGGCCGGCCGGCCACTTGAACTGGCCGGCCTGCTTATTGCTTTTGCCCTTTCTGAGTGTAATCCAGCTGTGCCAACTGGAGACCATTTGGTGCATCCTCCATACACGTGTATGGAGGATCTTTGAAGCTTCCAAGATAAGCTTTGGCCTCTCTTCTCTATAAGAGAGGCCCTCCTCTTCATATCTAGGGGTTAGACATTTTTGGCCAAGGCACATAACCTCCCACCTCCATTGCTACTATTCCAAGCTCCAAAACCCTAACTTTCTTGGTCCATTTACACTACAACCCTTAGCACCACACCTCCATCATCCATTCCAGCACCTTGAAAGCCATTTGCAGAGGTTGAAAGCTCATCAACTTGGTCCAAAAGCTACTGGAGGTCGGCTCTTCAAGGGTAAGTCCTCATTTCCCTCATTTTTGCATTATTTTGCCCTATACCTTAGCTCCATTTTCAAGCATTTTCGAGCCTTGGTGTAAACTGAAGATAGTCGTATTTTGAGCTCTTCTTCTTGTTTGTTTAAGAACACTTTTCTGTTTGAGGCCTCCTACACCCTTGCATGCTTTACCCCTCTTTGTAGGCCTATTTTGCATCATATCTTGGTCCTACTTGTGAGCACTTTCGAGATTTGTTATAAACTATAAAGTGACTTATTTTGAGCCCTTCTTCAACTTTGTTTAAGGTAACTTTTCTATTTGAGGTCATCTACTTCCTTGTTTGTTCAATCTCTCTTTTAGGGCTATTTTTGCATCATACTTTAGCCTTACTTGTGAACATTTTCAAGATTTGTTATGAGCTGGAAAAAGTCTTTTTTTGAGCTCCTCTTCAATTTTTGTTAAGGTCTTATTTCTGTTTGCGGTCATCCTTCCTTGCATGCTTCATTCCTTCATATTTAGGGCTATGCATTAGAGCATTTGCATTGGACTTGTTTTGGCCTCTTAGCCACTGAAATCCAGGGGATTTTTAGTGGCTTTGATGAGGTTTTGAGTTTTGAAATCATAGAGGGGTGACCCTCTCACCCCTTACTTTCTTTACTAGCATTTTGGGCCTTCCAAAGGGGCTCTATTTTGCATGCATTGAAGTCACTTTTTGGGCTCAATTTTGTGGGTTTTAAGGTCTTCCTTAGGTCTATCCGAGGCCCTTTTGATCATATTTTATGCCTACAATGCATGTGTAGAACAATTCCATTCGAGGCCTTTTGAGGGGGCCTTTCATCGTATGCTTCCTTGACTGATTTCAGGGCCAATTTTGTGAGTTTCAGGGCTGTCATAACTCATTTCCAGAGTTAGTTTGGTCATCCTAAGTGTCTATCTTATATGTGCTTAACAACCCCTTGAATGGCCTTCCAAAGAAGCCCCTCATTTTTACATGCATTGGGTGCATTTCAGTGATTATTTGGGCATATTTTGGCATGTTTTATTCACTGTTTTTGGCTGGTTTGGTGAGTTCTCATTTGCTTCATATACATGCCATGTAAACCATGCTTGCTAGCTAATGTTGCATGCTATTTTAGTCCATCATGTTAGCATCTTTTGGCCATGCTCTAAACTAGAAATGTGCATGTTTTGGGACTGCCTTGGCTCTGTCTTTTGACTTCAGCTAATCACAGTGAGTATATCAGATAATTTGAAGCTTAAGAAAAATGAATAACAAATTATGATGTAGATAAATTAGCAATGGATTTAGCTATCATAGTAAATGAAAATTGAGATATTAGATACCTATATCAGATAAGTAAAGAGATTCGGAAAGATGAGGCAAACAAATTTATAGTGGTTCAGCTTCAAATTGTGTATGCCTTTTCAATTCATAGCATTGCGTATGCTAGGTTGTATGTTAGTCGCATTGTGTATGCCATTTCATTTGCATTGTGTTTAGGATAGGAGTTAGCCCAAGCACGGGAAACGAGGGACATTTCGTACTCCGAGTGATGGAACGCGTCTTAATTCCCTGTAACCGACACTCCGGATTACCCATGATGGAGTTTAGGTCTTGTTGTGTTTTCATGTGCATTCATCTCATATTGAGTCGTGCAATTCGACTCCTCGGCCATTATGCATCGATATGCGTGATTAGTGGCACGAGGATCGAGGACTACACTCCCTGAAGAGTAGTCATGCATACATATGTGAAATATTTTGCCATGCCCCTTTCTTGCTCTCTGTTGCAGCAAATCAGAAATCAGTAGCTTTCTAAAGCCTTGCACAACATTCCGGCATTAATTGCAAACAGAGGCGAATCGGGGCATCGCAATGGATTTCCGCGCTAGGCAACTCAAGCATGCATCTCCCATCATTCGGAACAGAGCTGAGGTAGTCCATAGGCTTACATGCTAGTTTATCGTTTTTCTAGTTAATTTGTTAATTATTTAGGGTTTTGTAATATTTAATTATTATTCGGACTGTATTATTTATTCGGACTCTCCGAGCCAAGACAATGTTGTAATAAGTGTGCGTGCGTGTGATGTATGTCTTCCAACCCCACGTCTTTCTCCCTTTTATTTACCAGCTTATGATGGTTAGATTAGGGCATGTTTCAATTAGCATATAGTATGATAGCATGTTTGCATTCATTCATCTGTCTTGCATGCACCGGGCTCGGCGCATCATACTAACTGCATTGTATTTCAATTCTGAGTTGAATACTTGTTAGTTGTAGCATTTCATATGCTATCTTTACAATAGCCGAGCCTATTGTAGTTGCATTTTGCATGTGTTGCATTAGGCATTTCTGTATAGTTAGGATTATGCATGGATTTCTAACATAGCTTCTGTTTTGGCTTGGAGTACTCGGTAAGTATTATGCTTTAGCATCATTGCATGCGTGTGAGTGACTGCCATGATGGCATGCTTACCATGAGGCTATGTGCTTATATGATATACCTGCCTGAATGTCTATAGGTGAAAGTTGGGTTATTTGGATTGGAACAATTCATCAATTGTGAGTTTTAAGCCCACTAGATAGTGGCAAATCATCTTGTTTTCTAAGCCCACCTGAGGGTGGCAAATCCACATTTTAAGCCTACTTGCGAATGGCAAACTATTTTCAAAACAAACATGAGATGTGTTGTTCCAATTCAGGCGATCCGGTCTATATTTGTATGTTGTGCGTACCACATAGTAAATTTAGGCTAATAACCGGAATAAGAACGCATAGTATTTTCAAAACCTGATATCATGGTTAGTAGAGGCCGATCTTTGATCGGGCGAGGGGGGGTGCTCATGAAGTGACCTTCCCCAATCGTACCTAAGTTCCCGAGCCGAGGCAACTTTGGTGATGACGGACACGTGGCCTTAGGCAACGAGTCAGGGTTTCCTAAATTTCCCAAAATAAAATATTTAGGTGGTGACTCTGTATCTGGCAAAGCAATCCATGTTTGGCATTTCTTTCTAAAAAATCTGTTTTCAAAAAACGATTTGCTGGATTTGGACTCTTTGATGATTTCATCGGTCTTGTATTGCACTTTGCGAGATTAGATACAGGACCGTGACATTGAGTCCTGAACTGTAGTGAGGCCCAAAGGCGCGTCTACACTTATCTGGATGAGTTTCAACAACTGAAAAATATCCTCTTGAATTTTGAGCTCATGTTATGTCTGAAAGTTAACTCCCTCAAAGCTCAATTTGTGGCAAAGAGGTTGATTGTCATTTTTTAAACCAAGTAGCTTACCTTTTTGGTTGTAAAATTGCATCTCTACCACTCTTTTTTTTTTATTATTATTATTAGCAAAAAAAAAAAAGAAACTTTATTGATAAAAATACATACATACATATGAGAAATACATCAATAAAGGAGGAAATAGCGCAACAAGTATTAAAGTAGAGTCCCTTAATCCTAACTTGGTTGGCACTAGGAATCCTACACAATCATCTCTACCACTCACTTACTTGGGAATTGCAATTCGGACAAACCCCAAAACTCTCATAACATGGAATCTAGTGATCCAACATTTCAAATCCAGATTTTCATCATGGAAGAGGAAACACCTCTCTGTGGGACATAGGTTAACCTTTCTCAGTGCTACTCTTGCAAACCTTTCCATTTCTTTATCTAAACTTCCCTAATCCATCTGTAATGAGTTAGAGAAACTCCAAAGAAAATTCCTTTGGGAATGAAGTGAGGAAAAAAAGGGGTATCTATCTTGCAAATTGGGAATTTGTCACTAAAATGAAAGCTTTTGGCGAGCTAAGTGTTCATTCTCATTATTTTAAGAACTCTGCTCTCTTAGCCAAGTGGTGGTGGCATTATAGTACAGAAAGGCAAGCTCTATGGAGGAAAGTTGTAATAAAAAAAAATGAATTGAGATCCATCATCCATGATCTCCAACTCTGATTTTGTTCTAAATGCAACCCTAAAATTCGCTTGATCCGGCTTGTTTCTCTTCACCCCATTTCTACATTTTCTACATCCAAACATCAATACAAATACTAATTCTCTCATAAACAGTTTAAAGGTTTTCACTTTTGAGGAAGAAAGCAATGAAACAGCCATTGGATGGGACAAAGGGAGCAATGGATGTGCTAAAGGTGGATGGAAACCAGTATTATATGGGAAGGGAAGATCTGCACAGAGAAGGGTAAATGGTTCAAAGGTGTTTTCATTATTTGTGGATAACATACTAATGTCTATGGCTCCAAAAGATCTCTACTTTCTCTTCATGAAGTTTGGTGTGGTTAAAGATGTTTTCATTCCGAACAAGATAAGGAAAGCTACAAGGTCAAGATTTGGGTTTGTTTGATATAACTACTTTGTTGCTGCTAAGGTTGCCATTCAAAAAGCTAATGGGCTTTGGTGTGACAACAAAGCTCTGAGGGTGAAAATGGTGGAGTATGGTAAAGAAAAGGTTCAGACAGAGGCCAGAGAACATAAAGATATTGGGGATCCAGCAAATGTAAAACCAATGGTCAGGATGGTAAGGAGGAGATCGTTTGCAGAAGTGGTTAAAAACAATGATGGTATGAATAGTGAAGGCGTATCCATCATGGCATGTGAAGAAGGAAATGTGTGGCTTTATAAGAGTATGATAGTGAAGCTCAAAAGCTATTGCTCTTTCTCTGGGTTCAAGCATGTTGTTCAGAACAGAGAGGGAACGAATGTGTTGGTTAGAAAGGGAGGAGGCAGGATGACAATCATCACGTTTCAGTCTACAACTGTTATGAAGAAGAAGATGGCAACTCTCCAAGAGTGGCTTAAGAACTGGTGTGATGTTGTGACAGAATGGTTAAAAAGAGCATACAAAGAGTAGGAAAGAGCTATTTGGCTCAGTTGTTATGCTGTTCCATTGAATTTATGGAACTGTAATACGTTCAAGAGAACAACTAGTCTTTGGGGGGAAGTGCTTAAAATCAAAGAAGAGACTTCTCATATTTCTTCCTTCAAGTGTGGTAGGATCAAAGTAGCAACACCATGTATGGATTTGATCAATTCAGTAGTCAAATTAAATTGTAGGGGTAGGTTTTACCCGGTTAGAGTGTGTGAAAAGCAAATTATCATTACCAACGAGGTTGTGGAATCATGTCAATGTTCACTTCATTTAAGAATGGAAGAAATATGTAGCTCTAATAAACCTGCTATGCAAATGGCTGGGGGTGTGATACCAGGGTATGAGGAAGATAATGAGGAAGGTAAGGATGATGAGACAGTTGAGCTGGTGAGTAGAATGGAAAAGGAAGTTAAGGGCTTTCAGTACATAGTCAAGGATGACAGATAAGCTAGTGAACACAGTGTATCTACTTCTTTGGTGGCGGAAACAATGATGACTAACATTGGGAAGTCAAATAATGGCATGGCATGCAAAGACTTTGTGCTGGATTCATCATTACATTCTGAACCAAATGAAGCTAATAGAGTAAAAGTAGAGGAGAAAATATGCACACATGGTTTCATTAAGAGCCTTAGTGGATCTGGGCCAGTAAGGCCTGGTATTAGTTTAGAAGTGTTATTAGAACAGGCCCAAGAAGCTGAACAAGTTATCCAACTTCAGAGGTTATCTCATCAAGTCTTAAAGTAATTCAAGCTCGAGAAGGAAGAACAATCAACCCATCATCTCTTAGGGTAAAGGAAAGGCCGGTAAGAACGGTTAACTCAAAGAATCAAATGAGAGATACCACGGGGGGAATAGTTGGAACAAGAGTAAAGCAAACCCGAAGAAAAGGAAAGGATCATTACGGTCAGGAATAGGAAGATCATTAGTATTTGGTAGGGGTGCAGTGTTTAGAGCTGCTGCTACTGCATTTCCATTACAGACGGTGAGCAATCATAATTTTAGTAGGGAAAAAGTGCTCACAAAGGAGGCACATGCAACTTTGAATATTGGCAAGGCGCTAGGAATTCTTTGTGATGGAAATGATAAGGAAATTGTGGGCAAAATCAAGGGTATGGAGATAGGTGATACAGAGAGAGCTGCCCAAAGAATGAGGGATGCTCAGATTTGAGTAGGTTCCCTTAGGTGTTTTCAGGAGTTTGTATTGGTTTCCTTATGAAGATGCTATCTTGGAATGTTCATGGGCTCAGAAGAGTTGAGGATCACTAGCGTCTCCCAGGATCCGAAGAGTATTTCCGAACTACTTCTCCACAATTGGCGCCATCTGTAGGAATACTCAAATACATCCATGGCAGGCGTGACTGAAGATCCTCCGGTAGCCATTGACGAGACCGTACAGGGAGATGACCTCACTCCAACAAATATGTTCGGAAAAGAAACCATCGCTGCAAGACGCGCCTTGAACTATGACTAACCAACGACCTCAACGCAAGAGACAATACAGGCGATCATCGAACAAGCAAAGCAGAATGAACAAAGGCTAGAGAACATGATCGTTGAAAATGAACGTCTCCATCAAGATTTGGCCCTCGAAGTCACAAAATCGAGAGAAGCCATGCGCCAAGATCCCGAACGACCTCCGAGGGCCGGTGGACAACGACCTCGAGCCCGACCAAAGGATACCGATAGCTACTCCAACTCATTAACCACAGAGCTCAACAAGAAGGGACGATCCGAAACTTCCAGCTCCTCCGAAAAGAGTCTACATACATGGAACAAGCACAGGAGAAGCAGCTCAGATGAAGAGGACCAGCACGATCCTTTTGTCCGACGGATTGCAAGGGCGACCCTGCCCAAGAAGTTCAAAGCTCCGTCATTCACTCTCTACGATGGAAAATCAGACCCCACTGATCATATCCGTCACTACAAGCAGGCCATGACATTGCATGCAGACAACGAAGCTCTCATGTGCCAAATATTCCCTAGCAGCCTGGGGCCATTAGCTGTCAGGTGGTATTACAAGTTGGAGCTGGCCTCGATCAAAAGCTTCCATCAATTACAGAAATCCTTCAGGGCCAGGTTCATCACCAACAAGGCACAACCGACGTAGGCCGACTCTCTCTGGGCTATGCAGATTCAGTCAGGAGAAACGCTCAGAGCGTATTCGGCGCGCTATTGGGAGTGCTTCAACCTCGTCGACGACGCTTGCAACGACTCCATGGCCATCACCACCTTCAAAATGGGACTACATCTTGGCAGTCCTCTTCGCAGTTTCCTGACCAAAAGACCCCCCAAAATAGTATGGGCGTTGATAAAGAAAGTTAAAGAGTATTGCAAAGTGAAAGATGATGCCTTGAGAATAAAAGCCGGCCAAATGTCCAACAAAACAGCCCCTCCTGAAATTGCTCAACCAATAAGTTCCGCGCCACCTCCTAGCCTAGAGCCTCAGCAACGCGCTAAACGAGACAAAAGGCGGGAGACTCGTCTATCAAGCGATCAATACTCCCACCGGACGAATGAACAACTGCAAGTCGATAGCAGGCGTTCGAGGCGTGCTGACAAGAAGTACACAGAGTTGTCAGAACCAATCGCTGCAATAATGACCAAAGTCCAACACTTCCATTTTTCAAATGGCCGTCAAAGATGGTGGGGCCGCCCGACATGCGAAGAAGGGATAGGCGGTGCGAATATCACAAAGATCATGGCCACGAAACGGAGAGTTGTTACGCATTACAAGATCACCTGGAAGAACTGGTGCAAGACGGCCGACTACAACAGTATGTGAGAAAGGAAAAGCCAACCACGGCACTGGCCTTGAGGCAGGACTCACCTTCACTTGGCGTGATCCATATGATCTACAGCCTGCCTGCACCCCCAACCGTGCACACAATTCAATCGGATCCAATCTCCCAAAAGCAACGTATTTCGACTGAATGGCCCAAAGAAGCTCCGACAATTACTTACAATGACTCTGATCTTAGCGGCACAACAGCTTTCCACATCGATCCGTTGGTCATTAAATTACGCATAAATCGGTTCACCATTGAACGCATTGTCATAGACCTAGGGAGTACTTCGGAGGTTATGTATTACCAAACTTTCATCAAACTCGACCTCAACGAGTCAGATCTGTCTCCGGCGCCTCACCCATTGTTCGGCTTTAATATGAATCCTGAATACCCGTTAGGGAATATCATATTACCTGTTCGAGCGGGCTCCAGAACGGTCGAAGTAGAATTCTTGGTCGTAAAGCTCCCTTCGCTGTATAATGTCATCATGGGGTGAACCTGGATACATATTATGAAGGCCGTACCAAGCACTTATCATCAGCTTGTGCGCTTCCCGACAGCCCATGGCATTGAAGAGATCCGTGGCTCCCCCCAATCAGCACAAGCAGAGATTTAATGAAAACCCGATCACTGACCCGACCTGTGGGCTCTGATACTTGTATATATATCACTTCTGCAATGCAAACCATATTTCTTCGTGGCTCCATTCATTTCTCAAAGCCCCCTGACACCTTAGGGCCGATTAAAGTCTCCGGATTCGGAGCCCCCTTGGGTGCATGACACCTTAGGGCCGATTAAAGTCTTCGGATTCGAAGCGCCCTTCGTGGATATCGCGATTGGCCAAACAAAGTCTCCGGATTCGGAGCCCCCTTGGGTGTATGACACCTTAGGGCCAATTAAAGTCTCCAGATTCGGAGCGCCCTTCGTGGATATCGCGATTGGCCAAACAAAACCTCTGGATTCGAAGCCCCCTTGGGTGCATGACACCTTAGGGCTGACTAAATCTCCGGATTCAGAGCCCCCTTGGGTGCATGACACCTAGGGCCGATTAAAGTCTCCGGATTCGGAGCCCCCTTGGGTGCATGACACCTTAGGGCCGACTAAGTCTCCGGATTCGGAGCCCCCTTGGCTGCATGACACCTAGGGCCGATTAAAGTCTCCGGATTCGGAGCCCCCTTGGGTGCATGACACTTTAGGGCCGACTAAGCCTCCGGATTCGTAGCCCCCTTGGGTGCATAACACCTTAGGACCGATTAAAGTCTCTGGATTCGGAGCGCCCTTCGTGGATATCGCGATTAGCCAAACAAAGTCTCAGGATTCGGAGCCCCCTTGGGTGCATGACACCTTAGGGCCGACTAAGTCTCCGAATTTGGAGCCCCCTTGGGTGCATAACACCGTAGGGCCGATTAAAGTCTCCGAATTCGGAGCCCCCTTGGGTGCATGACACCTTAGGGCCAATTAAAGTCTCCAGATTCGGAGCGCCCTTCGTGGATATCGCGATTGGCCAAACAAAACCTCTGGATTCGAAGCCCCCTTGGGTGCATGACACCTTAGGGCTGACTAAATCTCCGGATTCAGAGCCCCCTTGGGTGCATGACACCTAGGGCCGATTAAAGTCTCCGGATTCGGAGCCCCATTGGGTGCATGACACCTTAGGGCCGACTAAGTCTCCGGATTCGGAGCCCCCTTGGGTGCAAGACACCTTAGGGCCGATTAAAGTCTCCGAATTTGGAGCGCCCTTCATGGATATAGCGATTGGCCAAACAAAGTCTCCAGATTCGGAGCCCCCTTGGGTGCATGACAACTTGGGGCCGATTAAAGTCTCCAGATTTGGAGTGCCCTTCGTGGATATCGCGATTGACCAAACAATGTCTCCGGATTCGGAGCCCCCTTGGGCGCATGACACCTTAGGGCCGACTAAGTCTCCGGATTCGGAGCCCCCTTGGGGTCAACAGTACCTTGGGAAATTTAAAGAAAAATGAACCTTGATTCAATAATCTTCACAAATCAAAAGAACTATACAAGATATGGAACGAACGTTATAATCAAGGCCAGCAGGCTCAAGTTACAAGATATCAATTGAAGCACAAAAAACAACATGCTCAGAATAAATTGGGATAACTCACAGTTTTTTTGTTGGCACTCCCATATTTGTTCTGGATCTATAAAAAACCAACAACCCAATGTTAGTATCAGTAGCAGAGACTAAGGAAAACACACAGCCTTGAGCACCCACCTTTACTAAAAAGTCAGTTACATCCAACAACAACGACTTGGCTTCAAAATGGGAGACCACAAAAAGGTTGAGACCACAAAAAAATATATATTCATGAATATAAAGCCTTTTTGTGGATTATGAATATATATTTCTGATAAAAAGGTTGAGACCATAAAAAAATATATATTCACGATGTTTCTAGTAATAAATTTGACTGACGTCCCATACTATAGTGCACAATAAGGTAGTGGAATATTAATTACACGTATATAAGTTAAAACTCTTATTATTAATTTCTGTCTGTATTTAAAATAGTCCTAGATTTTGTCAAAATGATTTTCGTTGCTTTTTATCTGAAATTTCCTAATCATGAATATATATTTCAGTCAACCTTTTTAATTCATGAATATATATTTCAGATAAACATCATGAATATAAAGCCTTTGCAAGTATTTGCTGGTAAAGTTCTTCAAAATGGGAAATATAGTAATTGAGCTTGATGAAGAACTATACAAGATATGGAACGAACCAGTTGATAGAGGAAGATGAAGATTGAGGATGAAGATATATATATATATATACACAGAGAGAGAGAGAGAGAGAGAGAGAGAGATCGGAATCTTCCCCAAAGCCTGCGTAGCATCGGTGTGTAGCTGAACATTCAATTCCTTGCAAATTTTCCCAATCTCAGTGGGTGTGGTAGTGAATGAGAGTGAGAGTGGAGGCAACGGTTCATGGTTGATCGAATCACAGAGAGAGAGAGAGAGAATGATGAAAGCCCTAGCCAGAGGAAAGAAGAAAGTGAGAAAGTGAATTTTATCTGGAATATACGGGTGTAGGATCAAGGGACCTCAAACATTACAAAACAATATTGTGGATCTTTTCTATCACAAAAAATGGGAGAGGGACCGTAGACAAATTTTTCCTTTTTTTTAAGTTCTCTGATATTAAGATTTTATAAAATAAATTATATAAAATATTTTTATAGTGGTTAGGATCTGTCAATATTTTCACCAAAAAAAAATTCGACATAGAGAAATTTTACCTCGACACAGAGAAATTTCAATTTTCACAGAGAAATTTTAAAAATTTCTTTGGTATGATCATAGATAAATTTCATCGATAAACCTTAGCTAATAAAAAAAATATATTAGACCTTTCCTATTATTCAAAATTGAAAAGGGATGTTTCACTAATATTAATTTTCCCCTTTTAAAAAGTATGAAAGCTGTGCACAAATCTTTCAAAAATTTATTGAATACAAAAAAATACTAAAATTCAATACATTTTTGTATTTTGTTGTATTCTATTAATTTTTAAAGTTTTTTTGTATAAAATTTGTACTATTTAAGTGTATTTAGATTTAGTGGATCTAAAAAGTAAAAAAAAAAATTGAATAAAATGTTAAAAAAATTTACTAAATACAAAAATATATACAAATTGAAAATTCAAAAAATTATTTTTAAAAACTCCAAACTAAACAGATTATTTTGAACATGTTTCCAAGTTGCACACCTATGTTTCAACCACATTTATTTTTCAAAAAATAGAAAATAATTATAATTTCAAGAGTAATTATCCATTTTTTTTATAAGTATAAATGTGATTCAAATATATAGTTACCATTTTAATTTTTTGCACGAATATTTTACTTAACAAGTACTAATAGACTATTTGGATCACCGAGGTAAGGCCAAACGCTCTCTCAAGTTGAGATGACCAACGTGAGAGAATCCAAACCCATTATAATTTGATGAAAAATTACAAAAAAAAAAAAAAAAATCCCCGAAGTTTGACCTTGGTAATAAAACAAGCTCTAAGATTTTAATTTTATTAATTTAAACCTTAAACTTTTGATTTGATTTCAATCTAAGCCATCTATCTATTTTCGTTAAATAAAATAAAGGAAAAATAATATTTTAGTCATTAAAGTTAATGAAAAATGTATTTTAGACATTTTATGAACATCTCTTATATTGAATTTAATGACTAAAATATTGTTTTTTTCTGTCAATTTTACTTAACAAAAAGAGGTTGATAGTTTAGATTGAAAATAAACCAAAAAATTAAGATTTAAATTGATAAAATTAAATTTTTATTTTGTTACAAGGGGCCTCTAGAATTTATTTATTTATTTATTTTTATAATTCCTCCATAATTTTATTTGTGACTGTAAGTATCTGATAAACTAATGCACTGCTTATAAAGTCTCCCATAATCATATTTGTGAAGCCGACAAATGTGTGGATCTAGTTACAAATGAAGGAGGCGTAAAAACCGAAGGACTTCAAAATTCTCAAATGCATCTCCGTGCAATTGTTATGAGGATGCTAAAATTAAGGGTGTAAATTTGGCCCGGCCTGATCCGATTCGGTTCATCTGGGTCTAGGCTTAGTTCGAGCCATGTCGGGCCTTTGCTCCCGCCAAAATTTGAGCCAGCTCACAGGCCAAAATATTAGGCCTAGGCCCAGGCTCAGGGGATATTCGGATCTCAGCCCGGGCTGGTGGGCCTAGGCATGGGCTCGGGCTTGGGTCGGGGTTGGACAGGCCTGAACAATTTTTTTTTTGTTTTTTATTTTTTCAACCAAAATTTATTATTTGCTACTAAAAAAAAACACTATGCCTCAAGCGGGCTAGGTATCTGGCTGGGCCTTAAGCGGGTCAACGAGCCGGGCTAGGCTTCAAAATAATAGTCTAGGTCTAGGTCTAAGGTCTCGAGCTAGGCTTAGGCTCGAGGCCTAAATGGGCCCAGCTCGGTCCGGCCCACCCCAGGCCGTGGGCCATTTTTACACTCCTAAAAGGATTGAACATCGTATTTTTTTTTTTTTGTTATAGTTTGGTTTCTAGCCAATAATAATAACAATAAATAAATAAATAAAGAAGAAGAAATAGTTTACTAGATAATTCTATTATGGACAAGTTTCCAAGTTGCACACTCAAGGTGTCGAATGTAAGGAGTGGAAGAAAAATGCCTACCAAATTCGTCTTTAGGAAATTCAACGTCATTATCTCTTATGAGACCTTTTTCTACCAATTCGGAGCCCCCTTGGGTGCATGACACCTTAGGGCCGACTAAGTCTCCGAATTTGGAGCCCCCTTGGGTGCATGACACCGTAGGGCCGATTAAAGTCTCCGAATTCGGAGCCCCCTTGGGTGCATGACACCTTAGGGCCAGTTAAAGTCTCCAGATTCGGAGCGCCCTTCATGGATATCGCGATTGGCCAAACAAAGCCTCTGGATTCGGAGCCCCCTTGGGTGCATGACACCTTAGGGCTGACTAAATCTCCGGATTCGGAGCCCCCTTGGATGCATGACACCTAGGGCCGATTAAAGTCTCCGGATTCGGAGCCCCATTGGGTGCATGACACCTTAGGGCCGACTAAGTCTCCGGATTCGGAGCCCCCTTGGGTGCAGGACACCTTAAGGCCGATTAAAATCTCCGAATTTGGAGCGCCCTTCATGGATATAGCGATTGGCCAAACAAAGTCTCCGGATTCGGAGCCTCCTTGGGTGCACGACAACTTGGGGCCGATTAAAGTCTCCGGATTTGGAGTGCCCTTCGTGGATATCGCGATTGACCAAACAAAGTCTCCGGATTCGGAGCCCCCTTGGGTGCATGACACCTTAGGGCCGACTAAGTCTCCGGATTCGGAGCCCCCTTGGGTGCATGACACTTTAGGGCCGACTAAGTCTCTGAATTCGGAGCCCCCTTAGGTGCATGACACCTTAGGCCCGATTAAAGTTTCCAGATTCGGAACCCCCTTGGGTACATGACACCTTAGGGCTGATTAAAGTCTCCAGATTCGGAGCGCCCTTCGTAGATATCGCAATTGGCCAAACAAAGTCTCCGGATTCGGAACCCCCTTGGGTGCATGACACCTTAAGGCCGATTAAAGTCTCCAGATCCGGAGCGCCCTTCGTGGATATCGCGATTGGACAAACAAAGTCTCCGGATTTGGAGTCCCCTTGGGTGCATGACACCTTAGGGCTGACTAAGTCTCCGGATTCGGAGCCCCCTTGGGTGCATGACACCTAGGGCTGATTAAAGTCTCCGGATTCGGAGCCCCCTTGGGTGCATGACACCTTAGGGCCAACTAAGTCTCCGGATTCGGAGCCCCCTTGGGTGCAGGACACCTTAGGGCCGATTAAAGTCTCCGGATTCGGAGCGCTCTTCGTGGATATCTCGATTGGCCAAACAAAGTCTCAGGATTCGGAGCCCCCTTGGGTGCATGACACCTTAGGGCCGACTAAGTCTCCAGATTCGGAGCCCCCTTGGGTGCATGACACCTTAGGGCCGATTAAAGTCTCCGGATTCGGAGCCCCCTTGGGTACAGGACATCTTAGGGCCGATTAAAGTCTCCGGATTCGGAGCGCCCTTCGCGGATATCGCGATTGGCCAAGCAAAGTCTCCAGATTCGGAGCCCCCTTGGGTGCATGACACCTAGGGCCAATTAAAGTCTCTGGATTCGGAGCCCCCTTGGGTGCATGACACCTTAGGGCCGACTAAGTCTCCAGATTCGGAGCCCCCTTGGGTGCAGGACACCTTAGGGCCGATTAAAGTCTCCGGATTCGGAGCGCCCTTCGTAGATATCGCGATTGGCCAAACAAAGTCTCCGGATTGGGAGCCCCCTTGGGTGCACGACACCTTGGGGCCAATTAAAGTCTCTGGATTCCGAGCGCGCTTCATTGATATCGCGATTGGCCAAACAAATTCTCCGAATTCGGAGCCCCCTTGGGTACATGACACCTTAGGGCCGACTAAGTCTCCGGATTCGGAGCCCCCTTGGGTGCATGACACCTTAGGGCCGACTAAGTCTCCGGATTCAGAACCCCCTTGGGTGCATGACACCTTAGGGCCGATTAAAGTCTCCGGATTCGGCGCCCCCTTGGGTGCATGATACCTTAGGGCCGATTAAAGTCTCCGGATTCGGAGCCCCCTTGGGTGCATGACACCTTAGGGCCGACTAAGTCTTCGGATTCGGAGCCCCCTTGGGTGCATGACACCTTAGGGCCAATTAAAGTCTCCAGATTCGGAGCCCCCTTGGGTGCATGACACTTTAGGGTCGGTTAAAGTCTCCGAATTCGAAGCACCCTTCGTGGATATCGCGATTGGCTAGTCTCCGGATTCGGAGCCCCCTTGGGTGCATGACACCTTAGGGCCGACTAAGTCTCCAAATTCGGAGCCCCCCTTTGGTACATGACACCTAAGTGCCGTTTTAGCCTCCGGATTCGGAGTACCCTTTGGCACGAATGAAACAAAACCCGCCAACATCTCAAATAAGATGCTTAACTAAACATATAAAAAATTCAGAATAAGACGCAAATGTTCGAAATAAAGCTTTTTATTCGATAAAACAGTTGTTACATAAACGCAACCCGCATTTTAGAATTACAATTTTTATTTAATCGCACAGTTGTTACATAAACGCAACTTGCATTTGAGCATTACAATACCCATTTCCAAACTTAAAAGCTAAAAAAGGGAGAAGACGCATTGGTAAAGTGGCAGCGCCGAATCAACTCCCGTCACCCGGAAGTCCTCCGCGGTTGGCAATGCCTTGAGCTAACCGTGCCTAAGTCCTCCCCTGATACCATTGACAATGTCAAGGCAAAGATCCAGGACAAGGAAGGATAAAAAAAACCCAACGGTCATTGCCTTTTCTTTCGGGGTGATCTGCATCGATGACTTGAAGATTCATGCCAACTTTTGGACGCCCTACTTCCCATACGGATGGGTCCTCTGCCGCGCTCCATGGCAACACCAAGATCGGCTGAACTCCAGTCTCTCTAATTAACATCCCCACTTATCCCACCACATATGAGTGATTGTTTATCTGCGCGAAGGGCCCACTCCTTTTATTTTCAATACTGGCAGCGATCTCGAGGCCCCAATCCCGAGGCGATTTCACTAACACTAAACTCTATGAGAAAAATGTCGGTTGACATTCGCCATGACGTAGTTATCCAAACGATTTTTTGAAGCACGTGCACTGGCCGAAAATCTAGGCCCCAAGCCGAGTTGAATTTGCCGCAGCCACTCTACCCACTGGTTTTTGGCTTCTTCAAGTTACAATAGTCTCATTCAGGGATAAACGGCTATCACGTATGGGTCGACCCTGCCGATCAACGTTTATACATTCATTCAAACATATACAGTAAAATGAAACGCATACATACCAAATACGAACTGCAACAAAATATTTATCATAGAACGTTTTTTATTTGATAAAACAAGCAATATATTACATAGTTTTGAACGTGATCTGCGTTTCAACCTTACAATAAGTGTACTTATATGGCACCACCCTCATCCTCACTCTTCTTGACTTCAAAAGCAGAAAACAAAAAATGTTTACTGTGGCAGAGTGGCGATGCCGAATCAATGCCCGACGCTCGAAGAGCTTCTGCGGCTTGAGATGCCTTGATCCAACCGTGCCTAAATCCACGATTTTCACATCGGCAAACTTCTTCGGCAAGTTTTTCCTTGGTCTTTTCGATTCCAACTTTTCGGCCGTCATGAAAACCTTTCTCATAGGCCCTCCCCTTCGCATTCTCCATTGCGAACATACTCGCCGTCTCGCGATCAGCAAGCATGGAACTAATGAGCCGACTGGTAACCTTTCTTCTACGATTGGGTTTCCGTGCCCAGCGAGTTGCGCCTGAGCCGCCTTGGTCTTCCTTAACTCGCGCTCAGCTGCCTCTGCGCGAGCCTCCAAACTTCGAATGCGTTCCTCTTTCTTCTCCATCTCTCGATGGGCAGCACGCAACCGCATGCCGATTTCATAGGCAGTGTAAAGCCCCTTCACCACCCCGTGAATGCCTTCGCGAAATACTTCGTAGTCCTGATGACCTACCATCGATTGCCGAACCTCAGGAGGAAAAATTTGTCGAGCAAACTCGACCGCTACATTTGTGTCCCGAACGATCGAGTCCGCCTCTGTCATGGGTCTATTCCCTACAAATACCGCAAAAGTTTAATGGGCACGGATTCGAGTCAGATCCCTTCTCGACTCGAGGTTGAGAAGATCTACCCTGCAACTGCTTGTCCCACCTGGGCGACCTGCTTCGACGTCGAGGAGACTGACGCCTCTCTCGATCCGTGGAACTCCTACCCCCTGTGCGCGAAGGGTCGCCACCTCGATGCATGTCTCCACCCAGCTCAGCTAGCGTCCTCGCTTCCCCTCTGCTGTTAAAGAAAAGTCTGTTCGACATTCACACGATACCTTCAAAATCTGGAGTCAATTTTTTACTGTGTTCATAAAAGTTGTACCCTTAATCATTTATCCTTTACAGAGGCAGCACCCTCGAGGTAATTTCATTAATTGTGCCGGCGCTCGAATGATCATGCCCCGCCTAGGGCAACGGCATGATAGATTAATCAATCTATTCAGCTTAGGTGCCCCAGTCGGCTTATGAGTCAACAACAAAACTAAGTTCGCCTCCTCCGGCGCCCGAATGATCATGCACCGCCTGGGGCAAGGGCGTGATAGATTTGTCAATATATTCGGCTTAAGTGCCCCAATCGGCTCATGAATCGACTTCAGAAGGATCATGCCCTGCCTGGGGCAAGGGCGTGATAGATTTATCAATATATTCGGCTTAAGTGCCCCAATCGGCTCATGAATCGACTTCAGAACGATCATGCCCCGCCTGGGGCAAGGGCTTGATAGATTTATCAGTATATTCGGCTTAACTGCCCCAGTCGGCTCATGAATCGACTTCAGAATGATCATGCCCCGCCTGGGGCAAGGGCGTAATAGATTAATCAATCTATTCGGCTTAAGTGCCCCAGTCGGCTCATGAATCGACAACAAAACTAAGTTCACCTCCTCCGGCGCCCGAATGATCATGCACCGCCTGGGGCAAGGGCGTGATAGATTTATCAATATATTCAGCTTAAGTGCCCCAGTCGGCTCAGGAATTGACTTCAGAACGATCATGCCCCGCTTGGGGCAAGGGCGTAATAGATTAATCAATCTATTCGGCTTAGGTGCCCCAGCCGACTCATGAATTGACTTCAGAATTATCATGCGCCGCCTGGGGCAAAGCAATGATAGATTTATCAATATATTCGGCTTAAGTGCCCCAGCCGGCCCATGAATTGACAACAAAACCAAGTTCGCCTCCTCCGGCGCCCGAATGATCATGCACCGCCTGGGGCAAAGGCAAATTAATCAATCTATTCGGATTAAATGCCCCAGCCGGTCCATAAATCGTTTCAGCATAATACCAACGAACTATTCAGCATACGAATGATGAGATTGCCATGACATTCAATCATAGAAAAGTCAACAGAGTAGTCATTCTAACTAAAGTAGTGAAAGGCAAATATTCTACACCAACATAACATCACAAACTGCGCATTAGTAGTAAAACAAGAAGATAATTTTCATTAATAAATTGAGCGTAGACAGTAGCCAATTTATACATGGAAACTACTCGGAACCAATAAAAGTCCTAAAACAAAAACACACATTAAAAGGGAAAGTATTTCATAAAATTCGAATGACTCCCAGATCAATCCTCGGGGTCAGACTCAAGTGGCTCAACATCCACCTGCTCATAAGGAATTGGCAAGGCCAATGTAACCCTAGCGGCATCAAAGGCCTTGAGCCACCTGTGTTTGAACCCCTGATTCTCAAACTTGGGGACTTCATCTATGTATTCTTTGAAGGCGGCGCCTTTTCCCACCTCGAATGTGGCAGAAGCCTCAGATTCTGCCTTTTCCTTGGCCGCCTTCAACTCTACTAACTCAGTCTCCATCCTGTTAAGCGCCTCCTCGGCTAGCCTAAGCGATTCTTTGCTCGCGTTCGCCCTATCTTCGGTATCAGAACGGTGCTGATCGGCAGCTCGAGCCCTTTCCACTTTGGCTTCGGCTCGCGCAGTGTCCATAGTGGCCCTCATCATCTCAAACTCGGCCCTACTCTTTTGATCGACCACTTCTTACTGCAAACGGTCAATCCTCTCGAGGGCATCGTGTAGGCAGCGGCCCAAGTCGGCGATCCTGCCAACCGTCTGCAAAACGAGTTGGGATCGTTAGATGCCATAGGCAACCAAAATCAAAACAAGTCAAAGTTCACCTACCAAAAGGGCCGACTGCGCAGATAGGGCTATGGCCACCAAATCCGACACAGCATGAAAGGATGCCTTATCAGCTGGTAGGGAGACTGACGCCGCCAGGCTCAAGGCTACCGTCGGGTCGGTAATGATGGATGCGTCAGAGGGGGCTCTGATCTTTGGCTGAACAATAAAAGGAACAATCACGTCCGATTCTTCTAAGCGAGGCCTTTTGTCGGCAAGACTATCTTCTGAACCGGTCTCTCCCTCGGCGCTACGCTTCTTGCCCCGCTCTTCGTTTCGGTCGCAATGATCTTAGCCGGCTCTTCAATAACGGGTTCAGAAGACTTAACCAAGGCAGGTCCAGAACGGGCGATCTCGACCTTTTTCCGGGTGGCCATACACTCGACATTTTTCTTTCAAGCCATCTGCGTAAGGCTTTCCCCAGCCATACCTTCAAAAAAATCGCCGGGTAAGTCTCCCAAACGTCCAAAAATATCTCCAAAAGAAAACTCTGCCCGACCTGAAGTGGACCGCGAGGTAGGCTGACTACATCTGGCTGCCTCAAATGCCGAGTTTAGGGCCTCGTCAACCTCTTCGGCCTCCTCAGCGAACTCTTTGTCTGGTTCGGCGACTACCTCTACCACCGGCTCGACGTCTTGCCCCGAGTCAGAGGCTTCGAGACCAACTTGTCTGAGACTCTTGAAGCTAAGGAAGATAAGAGCCGCAAGCTGTCGATCGCCGGATGGAATTGGAATATTGTCAGCGGCCGAAAAAGTAGTATAAGTAGGCTCATATCGAAGAAGTATGTGGGCCGCCCTCCCTTGCTTCTATAAGTTTGGACGGCCGAAGTATCCGAGTGCAGTCGCAACCTGCGCAAGGACTGCGTCGTCGGTAGAAACCAGAATCTTCTTCAAATTACTGCCTGCAAAGGCAAAGGGTTAGACACAGGGGGAAAACCGAGTAAAAGAAAAGTTCAGTAAAACACAAGGAGACACATGGCAACCTGGTTCACCCCTCCGTTTGGGAATAGGGTCTAGGCGATCCTCGCCTTCGCCAAATTCCCAGTTCCCTCGGATATTGACCATTACGTCATCCACACGCTTACCAGAACTGGCAAGCATGGTTACCAAATGATGGTCAGTATCCTTGGCCCTAAGAAACCATCAATACAATCCGACCTAGTTGTTGTTGAGAGAGATAGGCGATTTCACTAACACTAAAACTCTATGAGAAAAATGTCGGTTGACATTCGCCATGACGTAGTTATCCAAACGATTTTTTGAAGCACGTGCACTGGCCGAAAATCTAGGCCCCAAGCCGAGTTGAATTTGCCGCAGCCACTCTACCACTGGTTTTGCTTCTTCAAGTTACAATAGTCTCATTCAGGGATAACGGCTATCACGTATGGGTCGACCCTGCCGATCAACGTTTATACATTCATTCAAACATATACAGTAAATGAAACGCATACATACCAAATACGAACTGCAACAAAATATTTATCATAGAACGTTTTTTATTTGATAAAACAAGCAATATATTACATAGTTTTGAACGCGATCTGCGTTTTCAACCTTACAATAAGTGTACTTATATGCACCACCCTCATCCTCACTCTTCTCGACTTCAAAAGCAGAAAAACGAAAAAAGTTTACTGGCAGAGTGGCGATGCCGAATCAATGCCCGACGCTCGAAGAGCTTTCTGCGGCTTGAGATGCTTGATCCAACCTGCCTAAATCCACGATTTTCACATCGGCAAACTTCTTCGGCAATGTTTTCCTTGGTCTTTTCGATTCCAACTTTTCGCGCCGTCATGAAAACCTTTCTCATAGGCCCTCCCCTTCGCATTCTCCATTGCGAACATACTCGCCGTCTCGCCGATCGCAAGCATGGAACTAATGAGCCGACTGGTAACCTTTCTTCTACGATTGGTTTCCGTGCCCAGCGAGTTGCGCCTGAGCCGCCTTGGTCTTCCTTAACTCGCGCTCAGCTGCCTCTGCGCGAGCCTCCAAACTTCGAATGCGTTCCTCTTTCTTCTCCATCTCTCGATGGGCAGCACGCAACCGCATGCCGATTTCATAGGCAGTGTAAAGCCCTTCACCCCGCCATGAATGCCTTCGCGAAATACTTCGTAGTCCTGATGACCTACCATCGATTGCCGAACCTAGGAGGAAAAATTTGTCGGAGCAAACTCGACCGCTACATTTGTGTCCCGAACGATCGAGTCCGCCTCTGTCATGGGTCTATTCCCTACAAATACCGCAAAAGTTTAATGGCACGGATTTCGAGTCAGATCCCTCTCGACTCGAGGTTGAGAAAGATCTACCCTGCAACTGCTTGTCCCACCTGGGCGACCTGCTTCGACGTCGGAGGAGACTGATGCCTCTCTCGATCCGTGGAACTCCTACCCCTGTGCGCGAAGGGTCACCACCTCGATGCATGCTCCACCCAGCTCAGCTAGCGTCCTCGCTTCCCCTCTGCTGTTAAAGAAAAGTCTGTTCGACATTCACACGATACCTTCAAAATCTGGAGTCAATTTTTTACTGTGTTCATAAAAGTTGTACCCTTAATCATTTATCCTTTACGAGGCAGCACCCTCGAGGTAATTTCATTAATTGTGCCGGCGCTCGAATGATCATGCCCCAGCCTGGCAACGGGCATGATAATTAATCAATCTATTCGCTTAGGTGCCCCAGTCGGCTATGAGTCGACAACAAAACTAAGTCGCTCTCTCCGGCCGCCCGAATGATCATGCACCGCCTGGGGCAATGGGCGTGATAGATTTGTCAATATATTCGGCTTAAGTGCCCCAATCGGCTCATGAATCAACTTCAGAAGGATCATGCCCCGCCTGGGGCAAGGGCGTGATAGATTTATCAATATATTCGGCTTAAGTGCCCCAATCGGCTCATGAATCGACTTCAGACGATCATGCCCCGCCTGGGGCAAGGGCTTGATAGATTTATCGTATATTCGGCTTAAGTGCCCCAGTCGGCTCATGAATCGACTTCAGAATGATCATGCCCCGCCTGGGGCAAGGGGTAATAGATTAATCAATCTATTCGGCTTAAGTTGCCCCAGTCGGCTCATGAATCGACAAGAAAACTAAGTTCACCTCCTCCGGCGCCCGAATGATCATGCACCGCTGAGGCAAGGGCGTGATAGATTTATCAATATATTCAGCTTAAGTGCCCCAGTCGGCTCATGAATTGACTTCAGAACGATCATGCCCCGCCTGGGGCAAGGGCGTAATAGATTAATCAATCTTATTCGGCTTAGGTGCCCCAGCCGACTCATGAATTGACTTCAGAATATCATGCGCCGCCTGGGGCAAAGCAGTGATAGATTTATCAATATATTCGGCTTAAGTGCCCCAACCGGCCATGAATTGACAACAAAACCAAGTTCGCCTCCTCCGGCGCGCCCGAATGATCATGCACCGCCTGGGGCAAAGCAAATTAATCAATCTATTCGGATTAAATGCCCCAGCCGTCCATAAATCGTTTCAGCATAATACCAACGAAACTATTCAGCATACGAATGATGAATTGCCATGACATTCAATCATAAAGAAAAGTCAACAGAGTATCATTCTAACTAAAGTAGTGAAAGGCAAATATTCTACACCAACATAACATCACAAACTGCGCATTAGTAGTAAAACAAGAAATAATTTTCCATTAATAAATTGAGCGTAGACAGTAGCCAATTTATACATGGAAACTACTCGGAACCAATTAAAAGTCCTAAAACAAAAACACACATTTAAAGGAAAGTATTTCATAAAATTCGAATGACTCCCAGATCAATCCTCGGGGTCAGACTCAAGTGGCTCAACATCCACCTGCTCATAAGGAATTGGCAAGGCCAATGTAACCCTAGCGCATCAAAGGCCTTGAGCCACCTGTGTTTGAACCCCTGATTCTCAAACTTGGGGACTTCATCTATGTATTCTTTGAAGGCGGCGCCTTTTCCCGCCTCGAATGTGGCAGAAGCCTCAGATTCTGCCTTTCCTTGGCCGCCTTCAACTCTACTAAACTCAGTCTCCATCCTGTTAAGCGCCTCCTCGGCTAGCCTAAGCGATTCTTTGCTCGCGTTCGGCCCTATCTTCGGTATCAGGAACGGTGCTGATCGGCAGCTCGAGCCCTTTCCACTTTGGCTTCGGCTCGCGCAGTGTCCATAGTGGCCCTCATCATCTCAAACTCGGCCCTACTCTTTTGATCGACCACTTCTTACTGCAAACGGTCAATCCTCTCGAGGGCATCGTGTAGGCAGCGGCCCAAGTCAGCGATTCCT